>SNRZ01000233.1:0-60619 GCA_008729115.1 Dirofilaria repens | reverse complement strand
ATCTAGGGATGATATTCAAATTTTTGTCGTTGATTTTCTTATTGTTATAAGTTAAAATTTCATATTTGTTTCCGTAATCTTTTGCATTATCCAGCTTTGAAATTCTTCTTCAAAATTTTTCATATTTGTTTCTGTAATGTTTTTCTCATCTGTCGTCAGTTTCTTTCTCTTAAAGATTAGAATAATCGGTCTTGCTAAAAAATTAATTTTATCAGAATTATTTATTACAGCTTGAATAGTATTACTTTTTAGGCCTAATTAAATATCAGCAAATGAATAATTATTTATAACTTTACTAGATTAAGTAAGATATTATAATTAAAGATTGAAATTATCCCAATAAAAAATGATCGTTGCCAAGCTTGGGTCCCTTCTTTTATTCTAAATTCGCAGCACCTTAATTACAAATAACACCTATGATAAATATGAAAAAAATAAAAAATAATAAGTATTATTGCATTTATTCTATCAACATTTGTATCATAATTCATTTAATTTCCGCCCATATCTTATTTAGTACAAATGGAATGCGCATGGCGAGGTTTATTACAATCAAAGGAACAAAACCATTTCTGCCAATCTGCACGTCTTTGTGATTACAGTATTCTTCTGATACTATTTCTCTTACTTTAAATACATGCAGATAATACTGCAATCAATCAAAAAAACCAGTACATGATGATATCCCGAATAAAACACAAATAACGTAAAAATTTGAAGGAAGAACTAACATAGGTAAAAGCGCAATATCTATTTTCTTGTAATATCCAAAATTAAATAAATTTATTTGTCTGAAACATTTGAGGGCGATATTCTTTTATTAGCAAATATAATTTGGGAAATTTTATTCATTAGGATACAATTATTAATTCAGTAATGCTCGCTGGCTTAATTTAAATGTGTTACTAAATTAGAAGTGATGAAATGGATGATTAAAAGGGTATTTTTTATTACTAAACTAAATTTTATTGTCACAATTAAAAATAGAAGCATAAGTACTCTCTATGAAAAATTTGATAAATAAAAGCTATCATATAACTAAATTAACAAATAACTAAATTTAGCTTTATGAAAAAATAAAATATCGATGCCTTCATTTCTTTTTTTATTCGGTCGATATTTAATTGATTTGAATTCGAAATTGGAATTTGCCTAATCGAAGAGGTATAAATATATAACCAAAAAGATTACAAAGCGTCAAATCACCTATCAATCCTTAGTATTTTAAGTTTTTATTAAATCATCTTTATACCTCAATCCCTTCATCTTATCTCATTTCCTTTTTTATTCGATCAATTTTTATGGTAAATTTAATATGCATTTTTAATTTCTATCTTATCGCAGGAACATGAATATTTTCTTTTCATGTGCGATGATTCTGTGATGGAAGCATGAATTGCGGGCACATTCACATTTTACGCTTGAGATGTCAATATTGTAATAAACGGTAAAGAAAAATTATTTTAATTTTCTTTCATTCAGTTAGAACCAGTCAGAGTTGTTTTATTATTTAAAGATAACAGTGATAAGATTATAATTTGAAAGCGCAACAGAGTATTTTTTTTTTCAAATTTAACTCCGATATTTTTCACTAGTTTTTTAATTTTATTTCCCTGCTCCCATATGCCGCCCCCGTATACCAACCAGTCCTTCATCACCGACTACTCCTTTGACTCCAATATTTCCTTCTTCACCTGGCGGACCTGCAATTCCAGACACTCCCGGTGAACCTTTGTCTCCAACAGGTCCTACAGGTCCTTGTGGACCTGGTACTCCTGGTCTTCCTACCCGTCCATTTCTTCCTGGTGGTCCCCTTCGTCCTTGTGACGGTGCACAAGCCTAAAAATAAAGTTCGTACGTATTTATTATTTCACAGATAGCCTTCAAACATATCCATCTTCGAATTTTTTAGGGACTCACCTGGATCACAGAAACGGAGTATAAAATCAATAGAAAAATATTCAAAAAATACATTGATTCCGACAACTGCAATTGTAAACGACCAATGAAATACAATAAATTTTGTGACGTAATGAAAAAAAAAAGGTTTTTGGAAATGCAGAAAAAGCCTAGTCATCTTATTAAAAATGAAATTGCTTCTAAACCACTGTAGTTTTGTCGAAAACATGAAGAAAAACTTTAAGACTTAAACTGATAATCACTATAATAAAGATCTTTTATTTATAATAAATAATTAGTATATGAATTTTTCTTTCTTGAATTCATGAAATAAAGAATCTCATGAATCCTTTGTGGAATTGTTGTATCAATTCAACATCAACTATGATCGATGATATCTAATTAACGGAAGGATGATTAAACAAAATGATAAAAAAAATTGAGATAAGGAATCCAGAAGATGAATGAAGAAGCAGGTTTTGAAAAGTAAAAATGATTTATCAATTTGGATGATGACGTGAATTATTAATCCATTCTAATTGTCTAAACTCTTGAAATCAAAGAAATTTATTCTCATCAAATCAAGTCTTTTATCAGTGCAGTGATTGATAAGGAGAATTGAAGTGATGAATGATAATATATTGCTGGAAAATTGGATTTTGCTATTTTGCAATCATGCAGAATGAAGAAATTTAGCTAAATACATGATGCAGTAAGTTATCATCATTGGTATAAATGACACTGTTAATAATTAACAGATATACTACAGCATTTCGAGAACAAAAAATTTACGGAAAGTAATCCTCCGATTTTTTATGAAATGGCAAATTATTCGCTTTTTTTTTAAATTTTAAATAATTTTTATGTTTCATAAACAAAGAACAATTTATCTATGATTGTCATACCGCAGAGTATTTATAATACAACGTTTCGAGAAATTCCAGAAAAGTGTCGGAAAAAATTTTAGTAAATTTAATATATGCATGGAATATTAGAAATTATTCTACAACAACTTTGAATGCTTTTTCAATGAGAATAGCTGATTTGGGAAAAATAAATTATATTATTTAACAGTACAAAAATAAAGTAAAAAGTCTAGACTAAAATTCTAATTTAACGATCAAATTTCATTCTTTGCAGGATGTTGAAAACAATGGACAAAATAATAATTTTATTATTTGTTTTGTTCCAAATAACTGACTAATTTCTTGCAATAATTACATTTCCAATAAAAAATGTCAAATACTAGCAATTAAATTACATCTTATTTTATTATCATATTTTCATTTTTATTTATTGAATCGATGAAAACAGAAGTGAATATTTTTCTCCAAATATCTCAAACTGTTGCAATACAAATTCATTTTTGATTTCTTGCATTCAAAAAAATGAAAAATATTTCTGCTTTGGCTCATTTTAGGGATGAAATTAATGCTTACATATTTATTTATTCATTATTTATTTTATTATTTCATTCCATCAATTAAATGTATACTTTACTGTTTTATCCGCTATCTATTATTGTTTTATTTCCTCTTTTACATATCCAAAATTGTAAAAGTAAATATCACGAGCATTAACTACTTCAACTCTCTTATTTAATTCGCATTTTTCATCTCTTCGTCTTAGCATATATAAAACATACATATTTCGTCCGCATTTGTATTATTAAAAACGAAATTATCTCTTTTTTAATTGTTTTCATTTTCTCCTGAAAAATTAGATTTGATTTTGTATTTTACAATATCCTTTTTCATCATAAATATTAATGAAATAATTTTTTGGAAATCACAAATTATTTTTATCAAAGAATATTAAATATTAATTGTTAAATTAATTCATCACCTTATTATCATATTTAAGATTTTCAGTAGACAGAATCGATCATCAAATTTACGATATTCCTTATCCTTTTTTTTTTTCAAATATAGTGAAATTTTATTGAATATAATGACGATAATATTGAAGAGATTATTTATCAAAGAATTTATTAACGTTCACATTTGTTTTTTCCTCGTTTTTCTCTGTTTTCTTTGAGCTGAATGTTCTTTGAAGTGAATAAAAATCGAATAGATTTGTTCATTGATATTTCCATATGTTTGTATTCCTTTTCCCTCTCTTTCTTTCCTCTCCAATCATCTCAAGTTGAATATTTTATGTACTATGATATTTGGAATTGTAAAATTAACTTTCACTTTCATTTCCCAAAACTGAACGAATATAATCAATAAACTTTGGCAAACAATAAGTAGCATTATTTTTTATCAGCTACAAATAAAATCAAAATTTGATATCTTTAATTATCAATAGAATAGATTGTCTTCGGACATGACCGTCTTATTTAAAATTTGTTTTGGAACTCATCCGAAATACAAACACAGAGTAGAAAATGAGGGGAAAGTATCCAGAAAATACATTGAAGCCGACAATGGCAAACTTTGAAATATTAGAAATATTGTGACAAATGAAAAAAAAATTTTTTGGAAATGCGAAAAATAGTTTAGTCGTCTTTTTTCTTTAATTTTTTTTTCTTTTTTTTTTCCTAGGCATCAAATAGAAGGGAGAGAAAGATTTATTTCAGTGGAGATGGAATATCAGCCAGGTACTACAATTTCCGGCTTCACTTTTTGATCATTAGGTCTACTTTGTCCTGTCATAGTATTATGGTAGATGCTGGTACAAAATATGCGGCAAAGTGGTACTAAACGGGATGATAATTTGAAAACACATGATAGACATCAGTGTGAGAACTTGATCAACGTATTCATAAATACGCCAAAAATTATAATATCACGATGAGTTCCGAAAGAAAATCACAATCTCTACGTTTCTATAAATGCTGCGATATGGGCAATCTGGGTGGCGATATACGCAAGAAGAGAAAATCATTTATCATCCAAATCTTATTTAATTTATGGGAAATCAAGACCTGACCCGAAGGAAAAGATCAAGAAAAAGATCGCTACAATTTCAAGATTGGAACTGTCGGCAGAAGCATTAAGAACAAGAACAATAGAGTTTTTAAGACAAGAAGGTGCAATATAGAATGTTTATCTTTGGATCGATAAGTGCCTGTGCAGTACACTAGATAAAGGCCAATAGCATAACTGAAATAAAAGAAGTCAAAAGTATCAGGTTTCGCCATATCAAGATAGCTGACAATTCTGATAGCTTCTCAATGAGCGTCACAAAAGTGCTGGAGCATAGTTCGCTATGGTAGAAGAGTCAAATTTCCATACATTCACTAGAAAGATGGCCAAGGGAAGAAACTGGCGAAGATGTTCAAGAAAAATTTGTATGACACTAGGATAATAACCTAAACGGAAATATCATCTGCAATAAAGACGACAATCATAGGATGCAGAATGATTTTCCTTATTATTATGGAAATTATCCGGACCATCTTATTTGTCATAATGTCACCGATCTTCTTTAACTGTGACAAGATTGAAGGTTTTTTCTGCCCTTTAATGGTAGTACCTCAAACTTGGGTTATTAAATCGTTATTACAATAATTTTGATAATACTACAACAAACACAACAATTACAAGATCAATAATACAAATCCAATGGTAACAATCAGACAATCTTAAATGACAACATAACTCAAAGGAAAAATGGAGATTAAATAACGCCCGATATAGTTATCCAACTGCTTCGCTAAAGCATTCTATATAATCGATCCGTTTCTTTCGCGTATATTAGATATCTCATGAAGAGCATATGTTAAAACTATTCGTAGAAAAAACTCTATAAAGGATGTAATAGATGGAATGTCATATTGTTTGAACAATTAAGGAAATGAATAACGGTGAGAGACCTCGGTAAAATCAGGGTAAGTGTCTTGGTTTTATGTGTGTGAGGGACAACGAGTTAGTATCAAAGCGCTGGATGATTCTATTAACGTGCCTAGTCACAAGAACCATTCATAAGAAGTCATGAAAAACGTATCTACTACTACTTTCATTTAAGCGTTTAAAAGATATATTATACCGAAGGAAATGTCCGGATTTTGTGCTAATCGACAATGTGAAAAAATTTTATTCCAGCTTCTAAATTAATACACGATAATAGTAATCAAGTGCAAAAGCCACCAAAGTGGCAATTCATTACAGGTACTCCTTGGCAAGGAGGAGCAAAGGATGTTGGAATAGTGAAGAGAATTTTACAGAAGGCAGTGAAGAATAACCTCTTTTAAGAAGGCAAATTCACCGCTATAATAACCGAGAATGAATTCTTGGTAAATGAAAGACTACAGGTAAGATTATGAGAGAGATGACAAGCAAGTATTACGTAAAGAGAATTTTTTATGGCGTAGCTATGATAATGTGAAGAATTCATTGGAATATGAGAACAATTTATGAAAGAACGAATCTACGATACAAAATCTCTTCAATCAGCAAGAATAAATTAACCGTTACCAAAATACCCGGAGAAAGTTACAACTTTTGTGGAAGATATGGCAAGAACAATATTTAGAAGAATTGAGAAAAAGAAAGCGGAAATTCTATAAAAATCTTCGCAGTCATATACGATGAAAGTAAACAATCGATAGTATTATTAGAAGGCGAAGATCCCAGAAATTCCTGGAAAATGGGTCGAGTGAAAAAGCTGATTGAGAAAAAGGACGGACATTTTGTCAACCTGCTGTTATGAGAATGTCGAATGATATGAAGTTGTTGTAGGATACCTGTATCCTTAGAGATCTTCGGCTTTGAAAGCCGTTCGTTGATTATCGTCGATTATAATTTTACGTTCGTTGATTATCAAAATTTTAATAACTCAAATTTTTCTCACCTCCCGAGTGTCGCTGAAATATCAAGATAAGCAGAGAATCAGTATTTTTCTGGATTTAACGTTGCTGGGTTGATATAATCACATATTTACTGTATAATATCAAATGTAAGCTAAAATTGTCCGCCCTGTTCTATGAGCTCTCAAAAAGAGCTACATTTCTCATGCACTAATAAAGGCACTATTTTTGTAGTCAGAATTGTACCAGGATTCTTTTCCACACGGAAGAAGAGGATCTTGAGCATCAAAAGCGTTTCTACAGTTCTGCTTTAACGACGCGGTTGGATCATATCGGGTGTTATTTAATTTCCTTTTTCCTTCAGTTGCTTAAATTTCATTAAACTTGCCTTAATAAAATCACTGAATCTATATGATTGATTGTAATTTTGCGTTCGTCGATTATCAAAATTTTAATAACTCAAATAATTCAAATTTGAGGTTCATCTTCCAAGTGAATGGAACAAGAAAATTGAAACCTATAAGAATTGAGAAGTAGAATTCACTCCCTTGAATTTTGTCTTGATCAAAAAGGAAACGTGGATAATATGTGAACTTTGGAGGACAGAAACTTTTCATACAATTTACCTAATCGAAAAGATATAAATATCTAATCAAAACAGATAAAAATGTCTAGTGATACTGGTTTTTTAATTTATGCCTTATTGCAAGAGCGAATATTTTCTTTTCATGTGCAATGATTTTGTGTAGGGAGCAAGTTCCGCTTAGCATGCCAATATTGTAAATACATTTACAATTTCCGCTTAACATGCCAGTATTGTATTAAACGTAAAGAAAAATATTTTTTTTTTTCATCCAGTTGAAATTAGTAAGATTGTATTTTTATTTAAAAATAATACTGATGAGATTATGATTTAAAAGTACAACAAAGCATTTGTTTCATAAAATTCAAATTTAACATATTTCTCTTACTTTTGCATTTATCTTCCTCCCATCACATGAATTCCTCGGATACCTACCAATCCTTCATCACCAATTACTCCTTTGACTCCAATATTTCCTTCTTCACCTGGCGGACCTGCAATTCCAGACACTCCCGGTGGACCTTTGTCTCCATTCGCTCCCACAGTTCCTTGCGGACCTGGCACTCCTTGTCTTCCCTCCCGTCCATTGCGCCCTGGTGGTCCTCTTCGTCCTTGAGACGGCGAACAAGCCTTAAAATTAAATTCATATGTTTCTACATATTGTCTTTAAACATATCCATTCTAGTTAGAATCTTTTAAGGAACTCACCTTGATAATAGAAACACAACAGAAAATCAATAGAAAAATATTCGAAAAATGCATTGGTGTTGACAACTGCAATCGTGAGCAGCTGTTCAAATTTTACAAATTTAACAGATAAAAGAAAAATGTTTTTTGGAAATGCAGAAAATAAGCCTTGTCGTGCAATTAAAAATGAAATTTCATCTAAAGCACTAAACTATAGTGTCGTCGAAAAGGAAACCTTAAGATTTAAACTGATAATCAGTATAGCGAAACAGATACTTTATTTATAATAAAGAATTTGTATATTTGATTTGATTTTTCTTTCTTGAATTCGTGCAATAAAGAATCTCAAGAACCCTTTGTGGAATTATTGCATCGAATGCAACATCAATTATGATCGATGGTATCTGATTAATGAAAAGATTAAACCCAATGATAAATAAATCGCGATAAAAAATCCAGAACATGAATGAAGAAACATGTTTTGACAAGCAAAAGTGGGAATTTAGATGATATTGTGAATTAATAATCCATCTCGAACTTTCTTAACTCTTGAAATCAAAAAAGTTCTTTATCACATCTAGTCTTTTATCAGCATAGTGATCGATAAGAAGAAATGATGAATCAGACAAAGACGAAGCAGTAGAAATATCTCGTAATAAAAATGTATTGCTAGGAAACTGATTTTTATACACGTATTGAACATAAAAATTTACGCTAGACACCTTTTATCATCATTGGTGAAAAAAGAAACTAATTCAAAATTCAAATTTATTAAAACAAATAACATCGTTAATAACAAATAACGTTGTTAATAACTGAAATGTATATTACAGAATTTCGAAAATAAAATACTTACGGAGAGAATAAGTAATCCACCAATTTCTTAGCTTATTTTTTCAGATTTGGTAAAGAGGCGAAATTTTGAAATGGCAATAAATCATAAGTTATTTGTAATTTATTTTTAAATTTTAAATAAATAATTTCTTTTGATTTTTTTATTTTAAAGTATTTGTTTATTTCGCCCATTTATTATGTTTCATAAACAAACGACGATTTACTTATGATTATCATATCGCGGAGATTTATAATATAACCTCAAAAAATCCCTGAAGTGTTTTGACATTTTTTTTTTTTTTTTATTTCATAACACAGTTTTGTACTGAAGAGTATTATTAAAAACTCAGTAAATTTAATATATGCATGAAATATTAGGAGATATTGTAAAATAACTTTGAATCCTTTTTCAATGAAAATAGTTGATTTGAGAAAAATATATTCTATCATTTAATAGTACAAAACTGTGTTATGAAATAAAAAGTCCAAACTAAAATTCCAATTTAAAAAAAAAAAAATGGAAAGTGAAAGAGAAAAATTTGAACCAACGATCAAATTTCATTCGTTGCAAGATGTTGAAAATGATGAATAAAATAATAATGTCGCGAATTTTAATATCGCGAAACCCCAAATTTATTAAAATTACCATTCAAATGATAAATTATGTTAGCAGTATTATAAATTATTTAACTAAATTTGTGTTTTATACATTCATTTTCTCATGTTTCATCCTTTATTGTTATCTAATCCTATTCATATCTCTTTTTTTAAACAAAGGGAATAAATTTCTACACTATCTTCCGATAAGGAAAAATTCCCACGCTTATGTTTCAATTTTCCTTTATTACAATTCATATGCTATAATTGAATTTCTATAGTTTAACACTTGTTAATTTTTAAATGTAAACCACGCCTACTAAATATATTTTTTTGTGCTAACCAAATTCGTATATATACCCGTGATTAAAATACAAAAATGCATTACAATAAAAATTTCTCTTCCTTCAATCGAGTGGACAACATACGCGCGACTCTATTCGATTCCTGCTATACTTACTAAATAAAATTCTTCGACCATCCTTTCTTTCCACAAAAAATAATGCTTTTGTTTGTTTTGTTCCAAAAGATATTTTAATAATAACTGATTAATTTTTTATGGCTAGAAATTTCTAGCCATAATAACATTTCCTAGAAATATGGCAATTGAATTACGTCATGTCTGGTTAATGTGTTTTCATGTTTATTTTGTTGAAACGATAAAAATTGATATAAGTAATTTTATTTATAATTAAGTATTGGTATTGTCGCTGAAATCGCGAGAATAAGGGAATTCAAATCGGGAGAATAAGGGATCGGGAGAAATCAAATCGGGAGAATAATCCTTTGTTCTGAATTAATTTTGCTGGCATATGTTTTATGTGCGATTGGCGTCGTTGAAAGCCGAAAGATGTAATTTATTGTATACAGATAGAAATGTTAGAAAAGTTAAATGGAGAAGAGACAAGTATTGTAAACAAAGGGAAAATTATGCTATACAAGGAGCATTAAGGTTCAAATAAGGCGCAAAGTTATAAGGAGGCCAATAAGCTGGAAGGACAAGGATGTCAAGATATTTATAATATCAATTCATCTCGATTCAATGGCTAACAAAATAAGATCAATCCATGAAAAGGCGACATTCCGAAGGATATAAAAAGAAAGGATTTCGAAGATAAAGGGATACTCAAAAGTTGTTCGGAAAATTTGATAGTAACTCAGGAGCAATTGCTCAGCGATAAATCAAGTTCAGTTTGACAGTCACAAGCCAATTCAATTCGGAAATACAGTCCAGCAGAGTGTAACAGTCCAATATCAGTAATTCGACGTAATTCGACAGGAACAACATTTTCAGGAACAATTCAACGCAATAGAAACCGCATTTCAAAGGCGTGCGAAACAGCAGTGTGAAAAGAGAATACAGAGACCAAAGGGAAGATATGACATCGCGGGAAACATTAAGATATTTGTTCGAATACCTTAATCACAGTAAAAGACGTAATTTTCCTGAATTACCTCCGCTTTTCATGCGTGATAAGGAAAAGTGCGTAAACATCCGATAATATTTCTGTCTTTTTTTCGCCAAAAACAAGCTTGTGCAGATGTGATTTACACCAGATAGACTAATAAGAGAACTTTTTCTTGTAGAACTTTATCAGATCCTTTATCTGCAAGGAAGAAGAGAATACTATGCACTAAACCATTATAAAGAATCTGCTTTAGCAAGCAGTTGGACATCTATACTGGCTTTATTTGATTTTCTTTTTTCTCTTGAGTTATGCTGTGATTAAAATTTGGTGTCATTGATTTTGTATTATTGATCTTATAATTGATGTGTTTTCGATATATTGCAAGTTTATTGTAATAAAGCTTTAATTATTTAAGTTTGAAGTATTACCACTGAAAGGTAGAAAGAACCTTTAATTTTTATCACGGTTAACAAAGATCGGCAATAAATTTCTCTAGCCAACCGGATTTAAACCAGAGACTTAAGAATACGTCAGGAAAGACACGAATTAAGCATGCGTTAAGAAAGACCTTAAGAACATGTAAAGAAGAAACAAGGAAGGAAATCTTATTCGGGTAAGCTTGTAACAAAACTTGAAAGTGAGGATGAAGAAAAAAGAAAAAAAGAAAAAAAAAAAACAACAAAAAATAGATAAGAGTGTAAGGAAAGAAAATAGAAAAAAGAAATATGAATGTAAGGAAACAAGAAAGGAAAGTTCTCCGTCATATCTCATTTGAAAAAATTTGCAGTGTCTTGTAAGCACTGCAGAAAAGACTATTGAACGAGCAGAGTTACGAGGAAAGGATCCTTCAGCGTGATTTGATCACAATAGAATGTTAGAATGATTAAAACGACAGAAATCTAACATTGAGAAGCAATTAATAGTGATAAACGATATAATCTCCAAAATAAATAATTTGGAAAGCGAATAGAAAGAATTATTACGTTCAGCAAATGATGAAATGGAAAAAGAATATTGTATATACAATGATTACTGATATGAAGAAGACTGTTTTTTTGACACAGGAAACAATATTTATTTCAAAGAGCTTTACTGCTTACGGAATTAGAAAATCGAACGAATGAGGCAATCATAGAAGCTAAGGAAAATTATGTGGAAAATAAAGAAGAGTCTAGAAGACTTAATTGAGAAGCTAACCACAACTAGTAAATCAACGACTGAATAAGTAGAATTTGGTGCGAGAATATGGGGCTAGTTTATTAGCCAGCTTGAAAAATCATTTTAGAAGAGAACGGATTTAACGTCTGCTCAGAAATTCGAGCATCTATTATGCAACGTGAAGAAAGAAGTGAGAGAACAAATTAGTGATCTCGTGATAAATGAAAAAAATTACTCGCTGGCTATAAATAACTAGCATGAACGATAGGCAAGAAAAAACAATAAATAAAGAGACTGTGTAAAAGTCTGGAAAAAGTTAAATGCTAAAACAAAGAAATTCCGAATAATAAGAAAACTTCTAAACTTATTATTCCAATTAAAAGGATTGGGCAAAATATATAAAGAATCCAACCAGATGCAGCGATAGAAGAATACCAGAAAACATAGATAAGGCTTAAAAAAGAAGAAGTTCAAAAATCCAGAATGGATGATGGAAGACACTATCAAATACCTAAAAGAAAAAATGAAGATCAAAGAAGACTTTGAACAGAAATCACTGATAAAAAACTTTAAGATAAAACAAAAATACAGCGAGCAAGAACATATCGAAGATGTCGTTGACTTTTCTTTAACAGTGACAAAAACTGAGGGTTCTTTCTGCCTTTCAATGGTAGCACATCAAATTTGGGTAATTAAACTTTTACTACGATAAATTTGGTAACACATCAACGAACGTAACAATTACAATTTCAATAAGACAATTTAATGACGATAACATGATTCAAAAGAAAACAGGGACCCCAGTATGGCCGATATCTTGATCTAAGTATGACTGCAACTGATCTCGGGAAATACATATAATACAAATGATGTTATTGATTAAGATCCATCGTGCCATTCCGAAATTAGTAATGGCCAAAGTAATAGCCTATATTTGGAGCCGAAAACATGATAGCTAATATGATTTACAATATGTTGACCTATATTCTAATACATCTTTAACAAATCCCCTTATGAATCTTTATATTTTTGTTTTATTAGGGAACTTCTTCGCGATTTTAGCAACAGAAGAGGATACTCGAATTTGAAAAGTGGCATCAAACATACGACAGATAGTTTGATCAATAACAAAAAGATAGCAGTAATATGTAATAGCAGATTGCCACAACAGATTTTTTGTGAAAGTAACCACTACACTGATAAATGTGATATATATCCTAATATACATAAGGCACTACTGTGGCAAGATCCGCAATAAAAATGTGGACGAAAGATTGAAAAGATTGAAGGAATTCGGTGAATTATATTTCAAGAAAGTCCACTCGCAACAAGCACGAAAAAATTAAAATGTTTTTATTATGGATCTCGCTACAATAGTGCTTTATGTAAGAAACATTACGAAATGAAGCAAAGGATTACAAAAATGGTGAAGGAAAAAAAAGCCCAAAGACAGGCGGCTATGGTTGTGAGTAATGAAAATGCGAAGTTTGTAGAAGATAAATGGAGCCAGATGTATTATTAGTTTTGGAGGAATTGCAGATTTAGTCACCCGTAATTCTATAAAGCACTTACCAGGAGGAATAGTTATAGAAATAGAAATAAAAATTGTCATTGGTGATAAGCGTAAGCTGACGCTAGTTGATAAGGGAACGCTGACAACAATGATATAAGAGAAGAAAATATAAAATAGCGAGTCTTATGAATTAAACATTTGTAAAACTAAGAAGGAATCAACTACACATGGATGAAATTGACCAAACATGAAAATTAGAAACAATTAGAATTAGGGATTTAATATCGGAATATCAGAATGAAAAAACCCGTGAACGTTTCAAAAATCGTTCACTATAAAGAATAAAGGAAAACGCGTTGTGAGCTGGCCATAAAAGAATCAGGAGATCGAGCTAGCAAAGGGATATGGGCTGGCACAGGCACGACTACGATCTACAATACGAAGATCGTAGGCGTGCCTGTGACTCTTCAAAATTATTGGATCGCTATGATGATTATTTTAATAACTTATTAGAAGAAGTTACTAGAAAGGGTAAGAAATGAGAATGAAACATCACAAGTATCATATCTACCTCACCTGGCAGTAATAACACCTCAGAAATTCTCAATGAAGCTAAGAGTAATATTTGACGCATCAGCAAAGTTAAATGAAGGCCCATCGTTAAATGAGCTCCTGTATAAGGGACCAGTAATGATTACATCATTAATTGGAATCCTGTTACGAGTCAGGCAAGGACGTTATTTGGTATTAGTGAATGTGGAGAAAGCATTTTTGCAAGTCAGCTTAAAGTAGGATGACAGAGATGTCACTAGATTTTTATGGCTGAAAGATAAATCGAAAGAGGCAATCAAAAAAATCTAGTTACTCCTCCCTTTGCACGAGTTTCCTTAGGCATAGTATCATCTCCCTTTTTGTTGGCCGCTGTCATTAGATAACACTGAATGAAGAAAGCTCTAAATTATCAAAGAAAATTGTAAAGAACCTCTATATTGATAATGTTGTGCTAACCTCAGGAAGTGAGTTGGAAAGTGCGAGAAAGGTAAGGGAAGCAAAGGAACTATTTAAAAAAGTCGAGATACACTTAAGAGAATTCCATTCAAATTATGAAATTAATGTAGACAATGAGCAAAAACTGATGAGGACGAAAATAAAATTGTTAGGTATCGAGTGGGATGATAACAAAGATAAATTTATGTGGAACTGGAATATCCCAGAAGGAGGCTCCAAATCAAACGCCACTGTTTACATTCCATTAAAGAAGGTCAGCGACAGGTATGTTTGAACGAATCTTTCATTCTGAATTCATAAAATAAAGAACCTTCAAAAATATGCTCTACAAAGAAAAGCCTAAAGCCATAAATGGTTTTTCGGTCTAAACACAATTTCACTCTTAAACTAATAATTAGCTGGTTACTAGTCTACTTCAGAAAACAAACTTTTAAATATTTCGTAAAAAATATAAAAAAACGAAATATTTTTATTTTATGAAGAATAAAATGAAAAGTAAAAATATTGCAACAAAGAGAATTAAAAATTGAAACGCACACTGATTATTCTGAAATATTATTGAAATGTAAAAGTAAAAAACTACATATTAAAAAATAAAAATAAATAGCATTATCTTAATATAACTAAAACCAAAATATTTTTATTTTTTGTATTTTAAAATATGTTACGCAGAACAGAACATAATCTTACCGAAACCAAATCCCTCGATTCAAAAAAGTAACTGGCAATCAACCCCAGAAATTATATTAACACATTGAAAATTAACAAAAGAAATTTTTAAAAAAATATGAAAAGCAGAAAACAATATAATAAAAAAAATCCAACACTCGAAAAACGAAAATCAAAAAATCATATGCAAAAAAATATTTTAAAAAAATATAAAAAATAAAAAAATACCAAGAATTAAGGAAAATTATAATATCTAAATACATCTTTTCATTAGAAACAAAAATTCTAAATTTAAAACATGCTTGACTTAAAATATCACATTATAAAAGAACAACTTATCAGAATTTAAAGTCTCAAATAAACAATTACTAGTACAAAAATACCCTTAAAATTCCAACTTAAAAACCAACAACACTATAACGAACACGCTTGTTGTAGAAAAACTTCACTTTTTCATTGCATAAACATCTCATAAATGCAAAAGAACTAATTATCAAACAATAAATATTATTGATGACATTTATTTTAATATCGGATATATGTTTATTTTAATATCGGATATATGTTGCCCTCAAGCACAGCAAGTGACTGCTAAAATTTGCAAGATAATTCCTGTAGTTTTTGAGTATCTAGCAACACCCCATTTTTCTCCATGTTGAGTATCACTTTCATAAGCGGCTTATCGAAGCGCTCGTAAATTGTAAAAAGCTTTTCTTGAAACAGTCTTGCATTAACTTTTTATGGATTACTATTAAAGCTTTTGCTGAGAAAACCTCTGTATCCCCACTCAAATTATGTGCGACTAGAGATGCTGTGATCGTGCTTCCCTGTATCAAGACTATACGACATCGTCATCAAATCATCAACTGAACCTAGTGCTTTTTCTATTGTAGGAAATGTTTTTTTGACCTTTCTAATATTATGTATTATTTTTAGCACCCCATTTGAAAGTAAAGTAATTTGAAAGGATGTTATGAAAATATGGACAGCGATCGAAATCGTAATACGGATAATAAAGCCAGAAATCGAGAACATTCCAATAAAAAATGATCCCAAGCCTCGTCTTCTTCAAAATTCGTAGTACACGGATTACAAACAAATTATATGCAAAAATGATAAAAATGAATAGAGAATAGTATTACTGCATTCATTCTATCGACATTCCGCAATAAAATTCATTAGATTTCCGCTCATATTTCAATTAATATAAACAAAAAAGTGGATGGCCAGTTTTATTAAAATCAAAGGAACAAATTCAGCGCATCTGCATGTTTTCGGTCTGCACTATTTTTGCTGATTTAAGTAAATGCAAATATTGCAATCAACCAAAAAGACCAGTATATGTGCATGAGATATCTTGAATAAAACACAAATAACGTAAAAATTTAAAAGAAAGAACTAACTGCAAAAAAGAGCAATATCAATTGCCATAAAACATCCAAAAAAATACAATAGGATTATTGACCTGAATGTGATACTTTTTTGTTAGCAAATAGAATTTGGAAAATTTTTTCACGAAGATGCTATTTCTTGATTCATTTATGTTCTTTGGCTCAATTTTAAATGCACGATTAAATTAAAAACACTAGAGTGGAGAATAACAAACTATTTTTTGTTATTGCTAAATTTTATTATTGCAAATTACAATAGAAGCATATGTCTTTCTAAGCAAATGTTGCAAATAAAATTTAGCTTTTTGGAAATAAAATATATATGTGTTTAAGATGTGATGATGGATTATTAATTTATTTGAATTCAAAATTGGAGTTTACTTTTCTTTCAGTTATTACATATCAGTCATAATCTGTAATTATTTGTTCAATAATTTTAATCTCCGGCAAGCCTAAAATAACGAGACGGAAATTTAAAAAAAAAAATATTTAATAAAAAAAAAAAATTTAATAATATTGTTGTGTTTAGAATATTATTTTTGAAGAAAATACTGGTATATAAAAAGATTAACCAAAGATATGAAATAAGCATTACTTGCAAAACCATCTGTCTTAAATGAACAAATCGATGATAGTAAATTACATAACTATCGAAATCTAACGACACTTCACATTTTCATTTCGCAATTTTTATTAATTGGAAGTATTCAGTGACATATGAAATGTCGAGATATCATGGCGTGATGCATGCAATCCCACTTCTTCACTATCAAACACGGTAAGTCAAATAACACGTCGCAAAGTCGTAAGGAGAAGCAGAAAATGAGTAATCCCCTTGTTCTGGAATTAAAATTGCTCGGTACATGTTGTACTTGCATATTTATTGTATACTGTAACTGTCCGCTCTTGTCTATGAGCTCTAAAAAAGAACTATATTTCGCACGTGCTAACAACAAACGTGACTTATTGTAGTTGCAAACTGTACCAGGACCCTCCATCTAAATGAAGGAAGAAGGTCATGAGCACCAAAAGCATTTCTAAGGATGTGCTTCAACGAGGTGATAGAGCTATCATATTGGGCATTTATTTAATCTAATTTTTCTATGAGCTAGGTTTTCGTCACTTAACTTGTGTTCTTAATATCATTGAATTTATTGACTTATTGTAATCGCTGTGTTCGTTGATGTATTATGAAATCTATAATAAAGTTTAATTAACATAGTATGAGATTGATCTTTCAAGGGAATGAGGCAAGAAAAGAAGAGGCATTTTTCAAGGAATGAGGCAGAAAAGAAGAGGCAGAATGAGGCAGAATTTACCCTCTTCAATATTTCGCGATCAGAAGAAAATGTCAACAACATATCTTGCAAACAGAAACTTTTCATAAAGCTTACCTAATCGAAGAGATATAAATACCTGACAAACAGATAAAAACGTTTAGTCACATATTAGTCTTTAATAATTTTTGTTTGTATTAAATGGTAGCCGTTATACTTCAATTCTTCCTTTTATCTCATTCCATTTTTTTATTTGAACAGTTTTTATGATAAATTTGATATATATGTAATTTTCAATTTATCGCAGGAATGTGAATATTTCTTCATGTCAATGATTTTGTGAAGAGAGCATGAATTGTAGACGCATCCACATTTTCCGCTTGACATGTCAGTATTGTGATAAATGACAAAGAAAAATATTTAATTTTTCCTTCGTTAGTTAAAATCAATCAGAATTGTTTATTATTCAGAAATAGTAATGGTGAGTTTATGATTTGAAAGCGCAATAAAGCATTTGCTTCATAAAATTCAACTTCGATATATTTCACTAACTTCTATTATTTCCTTTATTCATGCTACATGCTTTCCCCGTATACCAACCAGTCCTTCATCACCGATTACTCCTTTCACTCCAATATTTCCTTCTTCACCTGGCGGACCTGCAATTCCAGACACTCCCGGTGGACCTTTGTCTCCATCCGGTCCTATAGGTCCTTGTGGCCCTTGTACTCCTTGTTTTCCCTCTCGTCCATTACGCCCTGGTGGTCCTCTTCGTCCTTGAGACGGCGAGCAAGCCTGAAAATAATATAATTCATATATTTGTTGTTTCACAGATTGTCTTCAAACATATCTAATCCTACTTAAAATCTTTTAGCGCTTACCTGCATCGCAGAAATAAAGCAGAAAATTAATAGGAAAACATCCAAAAGATTCATTGATATTTGGTCTGCAATTGTTTTGTAAGGGTGATAAAGATGAAAGAAAATATTTTTGGAAATGCAGGAAATAAACTCTGATTCCACCGAAGCTATTTTAATATCATCAGAAATGTGACAAGACATTAAGATTAAACTTGATGATCGATGTAACAGGTTTCGAAGAAAAAGTTTTTATTACAACTAAAAATTGATATATCCGATATGAATCTTTCTTATTAGAATTATAAATAAAGAATCATCATAAGAATTTATGTAAATAATTTTGTCGAATATAGTAAAATGCAATGTGATAATATCTGTGAGGGTCTCACGATACCTTTTTATACGATGGTTTAAAATTAGCGGAAAAAGATTAGGCCGAGTGATAAAAATCCACATAAACAATTTGAGGAATGAACAGAGGAACATGGTTTGAGAAGCAAAAGGAACTTGTAAATCTCATTGATGCGGTAGGTTAACTATATGTCTCGAGTTTTTTAAGCTTTTTGAATCGTCAAAATATTTTATATCAAATCAAATTTTTTATCAGTACTAAATAATGATCGATATGGAGATATGAGATGAAAAACGAGACGAAGACGAAACAATAGAAATATCTTGTGATGAAGAAAGTTTTGCTGGAGAATAGAATTTTTTAAAAGCATTTAATGCAGAAATTTAGGCTAAATACGCGGCGTAATAAGTACTATGAGAGAAAAAACTAATTTATTGAAAGTTCAAAGTTTTTAATTCGTTAAAAGTCATTGTTACCAGCTGAAAGATATATTACAACATTAGCAAGAATGCTTTACAATATTTGAAAAAATAATGTTTTTCCTTCATAAAACTTCATGTGTGCTTTTAGGTTTCAAAGATATGGATATTCTGAGGGATTTTGTGGAAATTTATAGAAAATAGCAGATAAAGTAATTACTGACTTCTATTTGGATTGCTGCTCTGGGTACTTCTGTATGGGGTCATCATATGTATATTAACGGTTTAGATATTGATACGCGAACTTATTTTAGTGCTGCTACTGTAATTATTGCTATTCCTAGAGCTGTTAAAATTTTTAATTGGTTAAGTACTTGTTTTGGTTCTGATCAAAAAATTCAGTCTCTTTGATGCTGAACTTATAGTTTTATTTTTCTTTTTACTGTTGGTTTTTTGATGCCTTATATGTGTGGTGTTTTTTTTTTGATAGATTAATGATGATATCATAAGTAGGGAAAATAATTTACAAGTTCCTCAACATTTTTTTATTAACCATCAAATTTACAATGACACATAACATACAAGAAAGCTTCAAATGATAAATTATTCATAATTTATTAATATATTTTAATTTTTTTTAAATAACTGTTTATTTTATCTTCCTTATACTTGAGAAACAAATTTGTGATTTTCATATTACACTAGGTTTTTGTAATAATTTCAATTCAAATTTCGGTTCATACTGATAGAGCAAAAACTACGATTATTCAACAATACAAAATTTTTAAAACATTATCCTCGAAAAATTTAGAAAGAAATTTACTAAAATAATATATGTTTTGCACTAAAAAAAAATTTTTTTTTAAAATAACTTTGAACTTTTTTTCAAAGAAAAAGATTGGCTAAGAAGAATAATTCCAACATTTAAGCTAATATATTATGAAATAAAAAGTTCAGATTGATTTGTCAATTTAAAAAAAGTGAAAAAAGAAGAAATTTTTCAACCAAAGCATCAAACATTTGAATTGACATTAACAAATAAATTCGTTTATGTTGTTGGAAAAAAATGTTTTAGCAATAGTTGACTAATTTCTTATCAGACTATAAAATACCATATATATGCAATTAAATTACGTTATTAGCTTATTTTGTTATTAGCTTATTTTGCTTATTTATTGAGAAATATTCTGTTCCAAATTTGTCAAAATTATTAAGTTCTCTGAGTTCTGAACTAAATCATTTTTTTTATCTTTTGCATTAGAAAACTGAAAAATGATTTTTGAGCAAACTATTTTTGTTTTGCTATCTAGCCGCGAAATCGATATATATTTATTCATTAATCATTTTCCTACTTCATTTAATCCCATTCTCTAGCGACTATTTTCCTTTTTTTGCTTTTCTGTATTCTAAAATATTCAGTTTTTGTTTTATTCATCTTTATTTCTTTTTTAATATGAAAAAATAAAAGCAACGTTGTAAAAATGCTTCAATTTTTTCTTCAATGAAATTTTATAACTATTAATTATTAAAATATTTCTTTTTTCGCGTTCTCTTTCTTTCGTCTTATCGGAAGCTGATTATATTATCGTTTTGTAAGAACTTTGATGAACAACACGTATAGACCATATGTCGCGAATTTCAATATCGCGAGACTCCAAATAACCCAATAACCAAATAAATAATAAAATAAATCAACTCATCTACATTGTAACACTAAATATTCCGAATATCATGACTCATTTAATTCCTTAGATTAGCAGTTGTCGGAAAACCGATAGCATATATTATACTTCAAATGCTTAAAATATTTTTAATGATTCATCCTTTTGTACTAATCATTTCCCATCTCGTTCCTTGTTAACTTCCCCAAACAATTCCAATTTTATCTTTGTATCTAAAATTATCCATCCCACGCTAATCTTCTCACCCAATCTTGTTATAATGCTTATATTGTAATTTATCCAAATAGTTCGTTGTATTTCTGTTGCGTGAACAGTTAAAAAATCACTCCCATTCCCTAATCTATATAAACTCTATGGTATTAACCGAAGGTCACTTTTTCAATAAACGATTAACAATCGATTGCTTTAAAAAATCAACTCAACGACCGTCAACTTGACTCATATAAAAATACTAGTGGTATCCGGCTATCAGTCGACATTATGTATATATTATAACAAATTTGTCATTTTCAAAGAAATTGCACTTGTGAAGTTTTTTTAAAAGATTATAAAATTTTTCATATCTTGTCGAATTTTTAGATTTTTTTTGAAATTTAATTGTTCATATTATAATATATGACATAATACTTTGTTTGTTAGTTTCATTATTTTACATTCTTATGATGATAGATGCTGTTGAAATATTGATATAATCCATTCAGTCTTTTTCCTCTTATCAAATTTTATATTACAAGTAATTTAAGATACTAAATCACAGAAATATATTATGTTGAGCAATTAAATACAACCAAATAGTGAAAAAATTATCATAAAGATTTTTTTTTCTGATTTGTTTCACAAACAATATTATATGAATTTATTCATCGCAGAACGTTAACAATAGTACAGTATGATAATCTAATGACGAAAATTTCTTCTAGATTATTTAGAATAGAATAATCGTTCCTAGCTAAGAAATTGGTTTTAGTCAAGGATTAGTAGAATCATTTAGCAGAGGAAGCTAGCTGATAATCGGACGAGTGTTAAGCCAATAGTAGCTTGAATAACTGATCCTCCGTTTTAAAAACTGAACTGCGGTTGGTGGGGTGTATTGTGTTCATGATATGTAAAGTGGAAAGTATTCGATGGACAGATAACTGTTACATTAACAAAGGTGATACAAAGCCATTAGATGAAAATGTATATATATGATAGATGAAACTAATTGTAACAAAGAATTGTATAAGCAGCATGTATATTTCATCAAAAGCTAAATTTCAAGATAACAAGAAAATAGTTTTTTAAATCTTCATTTTATTATTTCAGATTTTTCAATGGAAGCTGCTTATTTACACATAACAATTTGGTAAAAAATAAACTCGAACTTCATTTTTATACTTTTCAGATTTAAATTAATTAGAAATTCTCCGCATTTCCAAAACCGAAGCCTTTCCAAAATCCAAATTTCAATCGAAATCAAGGTATTTATCAACTGTGACTTTTTTTATTTACTTCAGAAAAAACTTTTTTTATTGACTATTCATCTATTTCAATTTATAAGAATAAAATTTGCAATGATAAAAAATATCCTTTTTGATCATCCATTTCATCACTTCCAATTTAGTAATACATGTAAATTAAACCAAAGGGCATAACTGAATCAATAATAGCATCTCAATTAATAAAAGATTACCGCCCGGAATATTTCAGATCAATAACTTATGTATTTTTCGGACATTATGAGAAGATAGATATTGCTATTTTTGGAAATAATACTATTTTTTCCATTTGGTTCCTTTCCTGCAAATTTTTACATTGTTTATGTTTTATTCGTAGCATTCTTCATATATTATTGGTCTTTTTGATTGATTGCAGTATTATCTGCATGTATTTAAAGTAAGAGAAATAGTATCAGAAGAATACTGTAATCACAAAGACGTGCAGATTGGCAGAATTGGTTTTGTTTCTTTGATTGTAATAAACCTCGCCATGCGATTTCTATTGTACTAAATAAGATATGGGCGGAAATTAAATGAATTATACGAATGTTGATAGAATAGATGCAGTAGCATTTGTCGTCTTTTCATATTTATCACAAGTGTTATTTGTAATTAATGTAAACGAATTTGGAATAAAAAAAGGGACCAAAGCTTGGCAACGATCATTTTTTATTGGAATGATTTCAATCTTTGGCTATAATATCTCGCTTGATCTATTAAAGTTATAAATAATTAGACATTTGTAGATATATAATTGTAATTAAAATTACGAAAGTTAATACTATTCAAATTATAATAATATTGGTAAACGAGAAATTAAATTAGGTCTAATCTTTAAGACGAAATGCGATAGACAGGAAAAATGATGAAACAAACAATCTGAAATTCTGATTTGAATTAAAATAGTAAGAAAACTACCAACACATTTGGAGAAATTTGAATAACATGTTTCGCTGTGGATTGCAACAAAGTCGTTTTCATTATCTCAATCGATGATTTCTTTGACTTGAACCTCGCTTGAGGTGCTTTCATATTCAAGTCTTCATTGTCAAAATGGAAACTTTCATGAATTCATGCCTTGAAGCTTCCAGATTCAATACAATTATCCTACAACAAATTATTGATACAATTTTAATTTTATGAATTCGGAAAGAAGGATTCATATTAAACATACCACAGCCAATTTAAAGCCTTTCGATCGTATTATAATAGCTTAAATGCATTATTTTTTAATTAAACGATAGACTTATTTTTTTCATTTCCAAGAAATCTGAAAATTTGAAAATAAATTTATATTACTTCAATCACTATTTATAAACCAATTACAGATTGTCAATATTAATGCGTTTTTTAGATACCTTCTTGTTGATTTTTTGTTTTACATATCAATACAGACAAATCACTTTATCTTTCGGCTATTTCCTTATTCATTTTCTGCTCTGTTTCCGTAGTCCAAGTGGATCCCTAATAAATTCCAAGTAGGTGGATATGTTTGAAGGCAATCTATACAGCAGCAGATAAGTGTGAATTTTATTGGCAGGCTTGTGCATCACTATATGGACAGAGGGAAATTCCAGGCTTGCAAAGAAATATAGGAGAATTGGAAACAAAGATCCACCGGAAGTGCCTGAAATTACAAGTCCGCCAGGTGAAAAAGTAGATATTGGATTAAAAAGATAATCGGTGATGAAGAGCTAATAGGTATACGGAGAAGGCAAAATAAAAATGAAAATTAGTAGAATATGTCGAAATTAAATTTTGTGACGCAAAGGTTTTGTTATGCTTTGAAATCATAATCTCATCACTATTATTTTTAAATAACAAAACAACTCTGATTGATTTTAACTCTGATTGGGCGAAAGAAAAACTGAACCTTCTTTTTCCACTGCTGAAGTAAAATTGTTACAAACGAGCGGAAATTATAGAAATAATTCTTGTTTCCTAAATAATAATAAAAGACAAAGTCAAATTAAAAAACCCATAAAATTTATTACAAAAGTTGTTGAAATTAAAAGTGACATGAGATAAGATGAAAAAGTTGAGGTGAAAGGATAATTCAGCATAAAATAAAATAACATTAAAGATTATGTGATAACAATGTTCCTAAATTTTTTTCTTCACACTGGTCAATGCGAAAAACTTTGAAAATTTTCGGAATGACTGAGTTTAGTATAAGAATTATTTAAAACAAATAAATAGAAGAATTAGATTTGAGTCAACTTCCTTACACTAAAGATTTCTCTACTCAATGTTTTCTTCATCTACTTAGTTTCTTATTATTTTCTATCCGTATTTTTGCAACTAGAATACATACTTTTGCGATACTGCTATCGAAACATCGGGAGTTGTTTTTAAATTTGTGACTGAAGCTCAAAATATCGGGAATTGTTTCTCAGTTTGTGACTGTGATGCACATTGTAATTTATTCGCTTGTCTTGAAGAATCAGGAATTGTTTCTCAATTGGTGATTCTGAAGCGCTTTGCAATTTACTTGTTTGTCTTTTTGAAAAAATACGACAAAACTTAAGCTGCTTATTTTTTGAATTTGAGACCTTACAGGATGTATCGGAATGATCGAAATTGTTTCGATACAATTATTTATTGGAATGATTAACGGTGAAATGATTCATCAGCTTGATTTATCGTTTTTTTTTCTGAAATACCAATTATTACTGAAAAAGGTGCAAAATATAATTTTTTGATTGCTGATTTATTTGCTAGAAAAGAAAATGAAATATGTTATTTCGCTAATTGGCATCAATTCAAAAACTGTACCTGGATTTCGAAAAACAGTAGTGTAATCAATCTATTATCGAGTATAAAGAGCTGAACTGAGCTATTCTAATAAATAAGAATAAAAAAAAATCTGACAAACTACGATAGTTATAATAAATTCCTAGATTTTCGAAAAATTTTATTACAACTTCTTAAGTTCTGAATCACGTTAATAATTAATGAAAATGGACGTTTTTAGTTCGACACATGCGAAATTGCGGATATACTGAATTTTGATAATTTCGTTTATATTAATGTTTTTATAGGGATTTTCCGTGTAATTTGAACATAGTATTTTTTGCTCGCCAACAATATTGTTAATTGAGTCAATTAGTGTTTAGTTTGAAATTAGCTTTCTCCAATAAGAGTCTTGAATCTTGTAACACATCTCCCAATATATCTAAATTTCTGAACGCACAAACATAACATTTACAGTAGTAAAAATCATATCTTGTGGAGAAAAAGTGGATTTGGAGAATTTTATTCAGTAAGTTTAGCAGGAATCGAACAGAGTCGCGCTTATGTTGTCCACTCGATTGAAGGGAGACAATTTTTTTTATAATGAAAATTTGCATCTTAATTACCGGTATATATACAAATTTGGTTAGCACAAAAAACATATTGAATAGGTGCGGTTTACATTTAAAACAAATGTTAAATTATAGAAATTCAATTACAGTATATGAATTGTAACAAAGGAAAATTGAAACATAAGCGTGGGAATTTTTCCTTATCGAAAAATGGTATAGGAATTTATCCCTTTGTTTTAAAAGAAAGGATGTGAATAGGATTAGATAACAATAAAGGATAAAGCGTAAAAAAATGAATGTATAAAATACAAATTTAGTTAAATGATTCATAATACTGCTAACATAGTTTACTATTTTGTATGGTAAATTTATTTTATTATTTATTTGGAGGTTTCGTGATATTAAAATTCGCGACATATCTGAAGATATCCACACAATAAGTATTATTTGTCTCATTTTTTTGAGCAAGCAAGATTACTTCAACTATACAAATTTTTGGAAGCTTAGAAAAAATCCATAATTTGCATATAAAATTAAATGGTTTTGCTGGATTGACTGCGTTTCTAAAAGTTTTGTTATTGAATCAAAAAATAAAGAATATTTGAAGGCTAATTTATAATCCAAAAATATTGTCAGAATCAAGAATTAATTTTGTTACAGTATGAGAATTTGATTCAATATGATTTCGAAAATTTGTTTCAGTATGATGCCGGAATGGCACTCTAAATGCAAAAGCACTTCCGCTTTCATTTGCAAAAATATATTTGAATGGAACACAAATCTATATAAAACTATATGAAATATTATTGCAAATATAAGGGAACATTTAACTTAAAAAGATACTTATTAAAATATGAAGCAATAAAACAGCTTTAGTTGGAAAAAATCAGTGCTTATCAAAAATTGATATCTGACAATCTTCTCTAAAAAAAATCATAAAAGAAAAAATGAAAAGCAGACAATTCTGGCAGGAAAATTTGTAATTCCTCTGAGTATATTTTGTGTATTGAGGATTTAATATTCAATGCAAAATTTAATCTTTTTTTGAAAAAAAGAAATGTAAAATTTAAATTGTCCCTAATGCTAGAACTGATGTTTCTTTAGGCCACTGAGATGATAGTTTTTATACATAAAAACGAATTACATCTTTTTGTAAGTTGGAAATAAGAAATAAAAAAATAATCTTTAAAAATTAATAATATTAACACGTGAATAATAAATTCATAAGCTATATTTATATATTTTTTTGCTTGAAATGCTCAAAACAAAATAACCACATTACAAAACAACATAAAAACTAAAAAATCATAAATTTGCTAAGAAAATTTATCAAAAAAGAAAATCCGTCAAAAACAGTCTAAATTCATCAACAGTTTTTCGTTTTAAACACAATTTCACTCTTATACTAAGAGCCTTTGATTATCTGAGTACTAAATACCTGGTCATTCCAAAAAATAAATTTTTAAATATTTGTAAAAATGTAAAAAATCGAAAAAATTTTTATTTTACCAAAAAAAAAATGAAAAATGAAAATATTGCAGCAAAACGAATTAAACAATTGAAACCCTCGCTGATTATTCTGAAACACTATCGAAATGTAAAAGTAAAAAACTACATATTAAAAAACTAAAAATAAATAGCATTATTTTAATACAACTAAAACCGAAATCAATTAATATTACGCAAAATAGAACATAATCTTACCGAAACCACATCGCTTGATACAAAAAAAGTAACTGGCCAACAATCCCAGGAATTAAAAAAACAAAAACAAATGTAGCACCGAAAAAAAAAACAAAGGTAACAACCAGAAAACAAAAATCAGATAGTCATGCACAAAAATAAAATACCGAAAGTTAAAAAGATAAAAGTATCTAAAGAAATACATCTTTTTATTAGAGTAAAAAATTCTAAATTTAAAACATAGTTTGCTTTAAAATATAACATTATAAATTTTACAGCCGACATATATCTTAGTTTCAATTAAAATTACCTTTTTGGAAAGAATGCATTTAGTGTTGAAAATGTAATGTTAATTTGAATTCGAAATGGAGTTTATTTTTCTTCACTTTATTATATGTCAGCAAACAATAATAATCTTAATTATTTGTTCAATAATTTTAATCGTTCGGGAAGTTTAAATAATGAGGCAAAAATTTTAAAAAATATTTAATTGCTTAAAATATAACGTTTGGAAAAATCTAAATAGTAATTTATGAGACAGAATTACCAAAGATATGAAATAAGCATTACTTGACATAACTATCGAAATCTAACGACACATCACATTTCATTCGCAATTTTTATTAATTGGAAATAATTCAGTGACATATGAAATGTCGAGATATCATGGCGTGATGCATGCAATCCCACTTCTTCACTATCAAACACGAGTCAAATAACACGTCGCAAAGTCGTAAGGAGAAGCAGAAAATGAGTAATCCCCTTGTTCTGGAATTAAAATTGCTCGATATAAGTTTTACTTACGTCTAATGTAAAATGTAACTTAAATTTGCCCGCCCTTGTCTACGAGCTCTAAAAAAAAACTATATTTCGCACGTGCTAACAAACGTGAGTTATTGTAGTTGCAAACTGTACCAGGACCCTCCATCTAAATGAAGGTCATGAGCACCAAAAGCATTTCTAAGGATGTGCTTCAACGAGGTGATAGGACTATCATACTTGGTATTTATTTATTCCCATTTTTCTCGAAGTTGTGTTATCGTCACTGAACTTGTCTTTTTGATATCATTGAATTTATTTAACTGATTGTAATCGCTGTGTTCGTTGATGTATTATGAAATCTGTTATAAAGTTCCAAGGGAATGAGAAAAGAAAAACAAAATTCACAAATTTCACGATCAGAAAAAAAAATGATGACAACATATGATCTTTGGCGGTAGAAATTTTTCATGCAGTTTGCCTAAAATCCAGTTATATCTAATCTTTAGTATTTTTTGTTCTGTATTAAATGACACCGTTATACCTCAACTCTTTCATTTTATTCCGTTTTTTCATTTGAACAATTTTTATGATAGATTTGATATCGGTTTTTTAATTTATGTCTTATCGTAGGAACGAATATTTTTGTCATGTGCAATGATTTTGTGAAGGAAGTATGAATTGCGGGCACGTCTCTCAGCATCCGCTTCACATATCAGTCATTGTAGTAAACGGTTAAAAAATATTTTAATTTTTTTTTTCATTCAATTGAAACCAGTAAATTGTATTTTTATTTAAAAATAACAATGACGAGACTATGATTTGAAAGCAAAGCATTTGCTTCATAAAATTCAACGTTAACATATTCTGTTACTTGTCACTTTCATCTCATGACGTGTTTTCCACGTATACCTACCAATCCTTCATCACCAATTACTCCTTTCACTCCAATATTTCCTTCTTCACCTGGAGAACCTGCAATTCCAGACACTCCCGGTGGACCTTTGTCCCCATCTGGTCCCACAGGTCCTTGTGGGCCTGGTACTCCTTGTTTTCCCTCTCTTCCATCACGCCCCGGTGGTCCTCTTCGTCCTTGAGACGGCGAGCAAGCCTGAAAATAATATAATTCATATATTTGTTGTTTCACAGATTGTCTTCAAACATATCTATCCTACTTAAAATCTGTTAGGCTCACCTGAACTACAGAAATAAAGCAGAAAATTAATAAGAAAGTATCCAAAAGACGCATTGATATTTGGTCTGCAATTGTTTTGTAAGCAGTGATTGAAACATTACAAATTAATTCTCAAATTTTCAAATTTTCGGTTATTCGAATTTTATAAAAGATGAAAGAAATTATTGAAAATGCAAGAAATAAACTGTTTCCACGAAACTATTTTAATATCATCAGAAATGTAATGAAAGCTTTAAGACTAAACTTGATAATCAATGCAACAGGTTTTGAAGAAAAACCTTTTATTTACAATAAAAATTATATATCCGATATGAATCTTTCTTACTAGAATCATAGAATAATGAATCATTTTAAGAATTCATTTAAATAGTTTTGTCGAATGTAATAAAATGCAGCATGATAATATCTATGAGATTCTTGCGTACCTTTTTATACGATGGTTTAAAATTAGCGGAAAAACGACTAAGCCGAATGACAAAAATCCACATAAACAATCTGGGAAATGAATAGAGGAACATGCTTTGAGAGGCAAAAGGAACTTGTAAATCTCATTGATGCGATATGTCAATTACATTTCGAATTTTTTAAGCTTTTTAAATCTTCAAAATTATTCCTATCAAATTAAATTTTTGATCAATAGAAAACAACATATGAAGATATGAAGTGAAAAATGAGACAAAGACGTAACAACAAAAATATCCCGTAATGACGAGTGTTGGAAAATAGAATTCTATAAAAGCATTGAATACAGAAATTTATGTTAAATACATGGTTTAATAAGTTATCGTTATTGGTGAGAAAAAAAAAACTCAACCTTATTAGAAGTTCAAATTTTTAATTCATTAAAAGCATTATTAACAATTAACAATGTATTATAATATTGGCAGTTGAAATATTTCTAAAGTGAGCTAAATAATCTATCGATTTCTCAGTATTTTTTTTATTAGCCATCAAACTTGCAAAATACATAACATATAGAAAAAAGCACTAAATGATGAAATATTTGTAATTTATTTTCAAGTTTTAATTAACTTATTTTTTAAAATAATTTTTTATTTTATTATTCTCTGTGCTTGGGGAACAAATTTATGATCATAGTAAGTATTTATAGGAGAGTTGAAATAATTAATGCTCATGATATTTAAATGGAAAACAAAATGAAAGCATATTTTACAATTTTGGATATTTTTTAAGAAGCAAAAAAAAAAAAGAATGATGAATAGCGGATTAAAAGAGTAAAGTATACATTTAATTGATGGAATAAAACAATAAAATAGATAATGAATAAATAAATATGTAAACATTTTTCGTTCCTAAAATCAGCCAAAGCTTTTTTTAAATACAAAAATGAATCCAAAAAAAACAGTTTGACAGATTTGGAGAAAAATATTCACCTCTGTTTTCATCGATTCAATAAATAAAAATGAAAATATGCTAATAAGATAAGATGTAGTTTAATTGTTAGTATTTGATAGTTTTAAATGGAAATGTAATTATGACTAGAAATTCGAGCAAAATAAAAAAGAATATTATTTTTTTCGTTATTTCAACTTATTGAACAAATGAAATTTTATTATTAGTTCAAAATTTTCTCGGTCACTTTCCGTTTTTCTTTTAAATTAAAATTTTAGTTAAGTCTTTTATATTATAACACATTTTTTCCACTGTTATTAATGATAGAATGAATGTTTCTCAAAGCTTCGAGAAAATATTCAAAGTTATTTCAGAACCTTTCTGGAATTTTTCGCGGTGTTGCTTTTTATTTTATTAATACGTGAAAAAAAAATTTTTTCCAATTCTATTAATAGGTGAAAAATAGGCAAGTATTAAAAAATCGGCAGATTACTTTCCGTAATATTTTATTCTTTACAGTGAGTACGCATCTTTCAGTTATTAGCAGTAACATTTGTTAGATTTAAAAAAATTTGAATTTTCAATAAATTGGTTTTTTTCGTACCAATGATGATGACTTATTACATTATGTATTTAGCGTGAATTTTTTATTCAATATGTTTATAAAAATCAATTTTCTAGCAGTAATTCCATATCATGAGATATTTCTGCTATTTTGTCACTATTTCATTCATCATTTCAATTCTTCTTATCGATCACTATGCTGATAAAGACTTGATTTGATAGAGAACTTTTTTGATTTCAAGAATTAAGACAGTTTGAAATAGATTACTGATTCACAAAATCATCCAAATTCACACTTTTCTTGTCAAAACATGTTTCTTCATTCATCTTCTGAATTCTTTATCTCATTTTTTCATCATTGGACAAATCATCTTTTCATCAATTAGATAACATCGATCACAGTTAATGTTGCATTTTGCTGCATTCGATATAACCATTCCGCAAAGGATTCTTGAGATGATTCTTTATTTTATCAATTCAAGAAAGAAAGATTCATATCACATATACCAATTCATTATTATAAATGAAAGATTTTCTTTGCTGTATTGATTATGGATTTAAATCTTAAAGTTTTTCTTCATATTCTCTACGATGTTATAGTAGTTCAGATGCAATTTCTTTTTTAATTAGTCGACTAAACTTGTCAGTATTTATAAGAAATTTTATTTCATGTTCACAAAATTTGTGATATTCCAACAATCGTTCACAATTGCAGTTGTCAGCATCAATGTATTTTTTGAATATTTTTCTATTGATTTTTGCTCCGTTTTTATGATCCAGGTAAGTCTTTAAAAAATTCTAAGATGGATATGTTTGAAGGCCATCTGTGAAATAATAAACATACACAAATTTTATTTATTTCTAGGCTTGTGCACCGTCACAAGGACGGAGGGGACCACCTGGTCGCAATGGGCGGATGGGAAAACAAGGAATACAAGGTCCACAAGGACCTGTAGGACCTGTTGGAGACAAAGGTTCACCAGGAGTGTCTGGAATTGCAGGTCCGCCAGGTGAAGAAGGAAATATTGGAGTGAAGGGAGTAGTCGGTGATGAAGGACTGGTTGGTATACGAGGACAGCATATGGGGGAAGAAAATAAAAGAAAAGTTAATGAAATATATCGCAGCTAAATTTTATGAAGCAAATGTTTTGTTGCGTTTTCAAATTATAATCTTATCACTGTTATCTTCAACACTTTGATTGATTTCAACTGAATGAAAGAAAATTAAAATCTTTTTTTTAACCGTTTGTTACAACATTGACAAACAAAAAATGTAGATGCCCAAAATTCCTTCGCCCTTACAAAATCATTTTCACGTGAAATGAAAATATTAATGTACCTTCCATAAGATAAAAAATTAAAAAAACCCATATCAAATTTATCATAAAAATTTTTCAAATAAAAAGGGTGAGCCGTTTAATATAGAACAAAAAATATTAAAGATTAATATGTGACTGGATGTTTTGTATCTGTTTGGTCAAGTACATATAATTTCTTCTGCTAGGCAAATTGCGTGAAAAGTTTTTGTTCGACAAAGGTCATGTGTCATTGACTCACCGTGTTCGATAAAGCTATATACTATCAAGAGAAGTGTGAATATATATATGTATCACACCAGGAATTCCCGACATTCTATGTATCACTGAATTTATTGAGAAGAAATTTTTTGTTATTGATGTTGATAATCCGTTGGACTGGTTGTGTATAGGACGATTTGATCAAAAAAGAGTTTATTGGTCTAATTATGTCATACTGAAAAAAGTAAATTGTAAAAAATTGATAAGCTTATATTTGTTAAGAAGTGGGAGTGGTTTTAATTTAGGAAATTCAACAGATGTTCATTTACATAACTGCAAAAACTATAAGAGATCTGATTACAGTATAAGAATTATAATAAGAATAGGAATTCCAACAGATGTAATTTTTAGACAAAAAAAAAGGATGTAAATTTGGTTAAAGATGGTAAAAACATGGGAACAAATCTAAGGAATGCAAATTAAGACAGATATAAAAATGAGATTAATGAATAATGAATAATGAATCACGGAATGCATTCCCATTTTTATTTGTATAAAATTTATTTTATTTTTTCGCCACTTTCACGATAGAATTACTTCCAATCATTACAAAATCATTAGATTTCCATACTTATGTAAATTACATCGATTCATTCATTTAACAGAGATAGTTTTACGGGAAACAATACTTATTTCATATCTTTGATTAATCTGTTTCTCATAAATAAGCGTTTAGATTTCTTCAAGTATTATATTTCAAACACACTGATTAAATATTTTTTAAAAATTTTTGTCTGATCGTCTTAGATTTTCCGAACGATTGAAATTATTGAACAGTTAATTAACGATTATTAGAAAAATTAAAACGAAATTAATCAAATTACTTGGGATTTAAAAATAATTAAAAAAGTTTGTCGTTTAATGCTATTTCGAAATTTTAATTTCTAATTCTGCTGAATCTGGTCAAAAATAGGAAAATACTATGAAATCAACGGATTACTTTTTCTTTCCATAAATATTTTATTTTCGACAATGTCAACTACTAATAAAATGTCGTTTAATGAATTGATAAAATTTCAATTTCCAACAAATTAGTATCTTTTCCCTCATCAATGGCGATAACATACTGTAACACATATATAACGTAAATTTCTATATTTGGAAATATTCAAAGTTATTTTTGAAAAAATTTCTAATATTTTATGCAAAACATTGCACTATCATTTTACTAAATTTATTTCGAAATTTTTCAAGATGTTGTTTTAAAAATTTTGTTTTATTGAAAATTCGTAGTTTTTCTCTACCGGTATGAACCGGAATTTGAATTAAAATTATTATAAATACTTAGAGTAGTATGAAAATCATAAATTTGTTTCTCAAGCATAAGGAATGATAAAATAAACAATTATTTTTTAAGAGTAAATTAAAATTTAAAAGTAAGTTACAATTAATTTATCATTTAGTGCTTTTTTTTGTCTTATGTGAAATTTAGTGTAGAATGAAAAAACATTGAAGAATTGGTCGATTATTCTGCTCACTTTAGGATATTTTATTCGCGCGAATATAGTAGTATACTTGTCAATTTCTGCGTATTTAGTGTAAATTTCTGCATTAAATGCTTTTCCAAAATCCTATTTTCCAGCAAAACATTTTTCATCACGAAATTGTTTGGCTTCGTCTCATTTTCATCTCTTATCTCCATATCGATCATTGTTCTCTATTGATAAAAAATTTGGTTTGCTAAGAATAATTCTGACAATTCAAAAAGCTTAAAAAACTCACAACACACAGTTGACCTACTGTTGCGAAGAGAATTATGTGTATTTGGAGGTTTCTGAAGGTCTCAGCGTAAATTTGACTGAGCAGGAAGATCGATCGGTTATTTAAGTTGATGTTTGTTGGTTTGATGCGACACAGCGAAATTTGTGATATCGAACTTTATCGTGGTGATACAAGTTGAACAACAAAAATTATATTATTGAGTAAAGCAGGTAAAGCAAGTAAAGCAAAAAAGTCGGTAGAAAGTAGTTGTCGCAATCCTTTTGGTAACAATCGATGTCCGGCTAATACAATAGGATTTATATGTATTAGGAAGTGGTAGTGGTCTTCATTAAGCATAAAAACGGTTGTCAATTAACATATAGAAAGATAATTAGTTACAGTACAACCATTAGTATAAGCATTATAACAGTATATGATTGACAGCTGTCGATAAAGATGCGTATCTGGACAAAGATATGAATTTAGCTAACCATGGAAGAATGGGAAATAAATTTGAGGAAAGAAGAATTAGTTGAATGATTTATGGTGAGAAAATTGTTTAGTTATTCGTTTGGTACTGAGCTATTTGGAGTCTCGCGAAATTGAAATTCGCGACACTTACCGCATCAATGAGATTTACAAGTTTCTTTTGCTTCTCAAAGCATGTTCCTCTATTCATTCCTCAGGTTGTTTATTTGGATTTCACTCGGCCTAATTTTTTTTCCCCCTAATTTTAAGCTATCGTATAAAAAGATACGCAACATTCTCACAGATATTGTCATGCTGCATTTTACTACAAAACTATTTAAATGAATTCTTAGGATGATTCATTATTCTATGATTCTAGTAAGAAAGATTCATATCGGATATATCAATTTTTATTTATAAATAAAAGATTTTTCGTTGAAACCTGTTACATTGATTATCACGTTTAATCTTAAAGTCTTTCATCATATTTCTGATGATATTAAAACTGCATCAGCGGAAAAGTTTATTTCTTCCATTTTCAAAAATATTTTCTTATTTCTTCCATTTTCAAAAATATTTTCTTCCATCTTTTATAAAATTCAAATAACCAAGAACTTGAAAATTTAAGAATTAATTTGTAATGTTTCAACCACTGTTTACAAAACAATTGCAGATCAAATATCAATGCATCTTTTTGATAGTTTCTTACTAATTTTCTGCTTTATTTCTGCAATACAGGTGAGCCCTAACAGATTTTAAGTAGGATAGATATGTTTGAAGACAATCTGTGGAACAACAAATACATATGGATTATATTTTCAGGCTTGTTCGCCGTCTCAAGGACGAAGAGGACCACCGGGGCGTGATGGACGAGAGGGAAAACAAGGAGTACCAGGTCCACAAGGACCTGTGGGACCGGATGGAGACAAAGGTCCACCGGGAGTGTCTGGAATTGCAGGTCCACCAGGTGAAGAAGGAAATATTGGAGTGAAAGGAGTAGTCGGTGATGAAGGATTAGTAGGGATAAGGGGAATACATGTGATGGGAAGATAAAAACGACAAACAATAGAAATATGTCAGAGTTGAATTTTATGAAGCAAATGCTTTATTGTGCTTTCAGATCATAATTTCATTACTGTTATTTTTGAATAATAAAGCAACTCTGATTGATTTTAACTAAAGAATTAAACATTTTTCTGTATCAAATTTATCACTTTGATAGTGCTAAATTTATCAAAAGAATAGTGCCAATTTATCATTGTTATTTTTAAATACAAATACAACTTACTGATTTCAATTGAATGAAAAAAAATTAAAATATTTTTTAACCGTTTGCTACATTGACTGATATGTGAAGCGGATGCTGAGAGACGTGCCCGCAATTATACTTCCTTCACAAAATCATTGCACATGACAAAAATATTCGTTCCTACGATAAGACATAAATTAAAAAACCGATATCAAATCTATCATAAAAATTGTTCAAATGAAAAAACGGAATAAAATGAAAGAGTTGAGGTATAACAGTGTCATTTAATACAGAATAAAAAATACTGAAGATTAATATGTAACTGGATTTTAGGCAAACTGCATGAAAAATTTCTACCGCCAAAGATCATATGTTGTCAACATTTTTTTTTCTGATCGTGAAATTTGTGAATTTTGTTTTTCTTTTCTCATTCCCTTGGAACTTTATAATAGATTTCATAATAGATCAACGAACACTGCGATTACAATCAGTTAAATAAATTCAATGATATCAAAAAGACAAGTTCAGTGACGATAACACAACTTCGAGAAAAATGAGAATAAATAAATACCAAGTATGATAATAATGGTTCCATTAGCATTAATTTACAATGCGAATGAGAAATTTATCTTACTATCTATTTATTTGAGGTTTCGTTTTCACGACACAGCACGTACAATCGAACATAAAAGAATAAAGTTGGAAGGGAAAATAGCCAACTTCGTCAAATTGTTTTATAATAATTTGAATCGATTTTAAACATTAAAAATTCCGGCAAATTAGATGTTTGAATAGAAATAGCGCTTTTTCATAAAATAAGAAAAAAAAAACAAGCTCAATGCTGAAGAAACTGGGATTTCCGAAAAAATTTTCTTCATTAATTTTAAAAATCTAAGCTTATAAATTTGCCTTTCCCGTTAAAATTTAGCTTATAAACTATGGTATTACCAAACACGAGACGAGTCATACTAAACTTTTTACTGTGACACCTCCAGAAATTTTATAGGATGATCTTGTAAAAGTTTGCTACTATCAAATATTTGTAGACTTTTTTTAATTAACATGATCTGAAATTTGAATTAAGATTAAAACGATTTGATTTGTCAAAATTTTAAGTACTTTGAATTTTTAAATATTTTATGTAATATGAAAATCATAAGTGAATCACTTTTTTTTTTATTTTTCAGGATATCGAATGAATAAAATAAAGAATCATTTCAAAAATAAATCAGAAAATAAATTGAAGTCAGAAAAAATTGAAATTAAAAAATAAATTATAAATAATTTGTCATTTAATGCTATTAAAAAAAATTTAATGTTATATATTAAAAAAAAGAAAAAAACGCTTTCGCGAAATTTGCTGGAAAATAAGAAAATATTAAGGCATCAGTAAATTATTTATCCTTCCTATATTTTATTCTTGGCAGTGTTGTAATAATATATAATAAATTATAATAAAGCAACAATATATAATAAATTAAAAAACTTGAACTCTCAGTAAAATAATTTTTTGCTTCTCATCAGTGACGATAATTTACTAAAATGTCTTTGTTTATTTACCGGATTCTTCAGCTCAATTTTTTATCATTCGGCCTAATCTTTCCTCCGTTAATTTTAATTTATCGCATAAAAAAGATCCGGAGAACTTCCAGATTCGGCACCAATTATTTCAGAAAGAATTCTTAAAATAATTCGTTATTTTATGATTTTCGAAAAGAAAGATTCGTATCAGATATGTCAAGTTTTAAATAAAAGATTTTTCTCCGAAACTCGCTACATTGATTGTCAATTACAAATTTTAAAATTCTTCGTCACATATCCTGCGATATTATAAAGCTTGGAATTTTTCAACTTAATTCATTTGACTAGTTTTAATTATAGCATTTCCAAATTTTCTTTCATCTTTTATAAAGTTCGAATGACTACCAATTTGGAAATTAAAAAATAAATTTCTAGAAAAATTTATTCACAAACCAATTACAGACTTTTAATATCAATGCATCTCTTGGATACTTTTCTATTCATTTTCTGCTTTGTTTTTGTGGTCCAGGTGAGTCTCTAATAGATTCCATGTAAGACAAATATGTTTGAAGGCAAATTTGTATAGCAGCAGATATGTGTGAATTTTATTTTCAGACTTGTGCACCACAACGAGGACGAATAGGACCACCAGGTCGCAGTGGACGAATTGGAAAACAAGGAAGTACCAGGTCCACAAGGACCTGTAGGACCTGTTGGAGATAAAGGTCAACCGGGATCGCCTGGAGTTGCAGGTTAGCCAGGTGAAGAAGGAAATATTGGAGTGAAAGGAATAATCGGTGATGAAGGATTAGTAGGCATACGGGACGGCATGTGATGGCAAAATGAAAGCGACAAATAATAGAATATGTTAGAGTTGGATTTAAAGAAGCAAATGTTTTGTTATGCTTTCAGATTATAATTTCATCACTGTTATTTTTGAATAATAAAGCAACTCTGATTGATTTTAGCTAAAGAATTTAACTAAAGAATTAAACATTTTTCTGTATCAAATTTATCACTTTGATAGTGCTAAATTTATCAAAAGAATAGTGCCAATTAAAATTATCATTGTTATTTTTAAATACAAATACAACTTACTGATTTCAATTGAATGAAAAAAAAATTAAAATATTTTTAACCGTTTGCTACATTGACTGATATGTGAAGCGGATGCTGAGAGACGTGCCCGCAATTATACTTCCTTCACAAAATCATTGCACATGACAAAAATATTCGTTCCTACGATAAGACATAAATTAAAAAACCGATATCAAATCTATCATAAAAATTGTTCAAATGAAAAATGAGAATGAGATAAGCGAAGAAGTTGAGGTATAACGATGTCATTCAACGTAAAACTAAACGTTTTTATCTGTTTTTATCTGTTTAGTTAGGTATTTATACCTTTTCGTTAGGCAAAGTACATGAAGAGGTAAAAGTCATATGCTCTCGATATTTCTTTCTGATCGTGAAATATTGAAGGGAGTGAATTTTACTTCTTTTCTTGTCCCATTCCTTTGGAAGACGAACTTCAAACTTATGTAATTACTTTATTATAGATTTCATAATACATCAACGAACACAACGATTACAATCGTCATATAAAACTTCGATATATTTCACGAACTTTTCTCTTATTTTCTTCCTCCCACATGCTGTCCCCTTATACCAACCAATCCTTCATCACCGATTACTCCCTTCACTCCAATATTTCCTTCTTCACCTGGCCAACCTGCAATTCCAGACACGCCCGGTGGACCTTTATCTCCATCCGCTCCCACAGGTCCTTGTGGACCTGGAACTCCTTGTTTTCCCTCCCGTCCATTTCTCCCTGGTGGTCCCCTTCGTCCTTGTGATGGTGCACAAGCCTGAAAATAAAATTCGTATGTATTTATTATTTCACACATGGCCTTCAAACATATCCATCTTACTTAAAACTTTTTAGGAACTCACCTGGATCACAGAAACGGAGCAGAAAATCAATAGAGAAATACTAAAGAAATACATTGATATCGACAGCTGCAATTATAAACGACCAATGAAAAATAAAGAGTTTTTTGGAAATGTAGAAAATAAGCCTAGTCATTTAATTCAAAATGAAATTGCTTCTAAATCAATGTAGTGTTGTCGAAAATATGAAGAAAAATTTTAAGACTTAAACTGATAATCACTGTAGCAAAGATCTTTATTTATAATAAATAATTAGTATATTTGATATGAATTTTTCTTTCTTGAATTTATGAAATCAAAAATCTAAAGAATCTTTTGTGGAGTTGTTGCATCGATTCAACATCAATTATGATCGATGGTATCTAATTAACAAAAGATGATTAAACAGAATGATAAAAAATCGAGATAAGGAATCCAGAAAATGACTAAATAAGAAGATTATGAAAGGACCTAACCATCCGATTTGTTAATTTGGATGAGGCTATAATTAATAATACATTCTAGTTGTCTAAACTCTTGAAATCAAAGAAATTTCGTTATCAGATCAAGTCTTTTATCAGTGCGTGATCGGTAAGGAGAATTGAAGTGATAAATGAGACAAAGATAGAGAAAACGATAGATCGTGATGAAAATGTATTGCTGGAAAATGGAATTTTTTAAAACATATTGGATGCAGAAATTTACGCTAAACCCTGATGTAATAAGTTATCGCTATTGATGAACAAAAAAACAAAATCTTTGGAAATTCAAATTTTTTTAATCTAACAAATGACATTGTTAATAACTGAAACGTATATATTACAATAACTGCATATTATAGCATTTCGAGAATAAAATATTTACGGCGGGAAAAAGTAATCTACCGATTTTTTAGTACTTCCTTACTTTTCATTTAATTCAGTAAAATTTAAAACAAAATTTTAAATGGTAATAAATGATAAGTTCTTTGCAATTTATTTTTAATTTTAAATAATTTCTTTCGATTTATTTCGTAGTATTTGTTTATTTCGTCCATTTTGTTGTTTTATAAATAAAGGACGATTTATTTATTATTATCATATCGCAAAGTATTTATAATATACCGCAATATTTAATATATATCGCATATCGCATTTATATATCACATATATATCGCATTTATAATATATCGCATATCGCAAAGTATTTATAATAATTTACTTATTATTACCATATCGCAAAGTATTATAATATACACTTCGAAAAATTCCGAAAAAATATCGAAAAAAAGTTTAACAAATTTAATGCATGTATTGAGTATTAGAAATTTTTGTAAAATAAATTTGAGTGCTTTTTCAATTGAAAATGGTTGCTTTTGAAAAGAATATATTCTGTCACAGCAACAGTTAATTAAATAATCTTCTGCCTACTTTTTTTTATTAAAAAGCATTAAATTAATAAAATAGAACAGATGGAGAAATGATGTTATGTGTGAACTTATTTCAAAAATGATTATCTCTGACATGTTATAAGTTTCAAAGATTATAATCAGCTATTGTTTTAATGATTTAATAATTAGCTATTTTAATAATAAATTAATAATTTTAATAATTTAATGAGAAGCAGTCTAATTACTGAATTAAAATAAATATTACTTATTGTTTAGTGCTTATTGCCACTGTGAAAGGTGAGCTTCCGATATCCAGCAATTATTCGGGAAACAGTAATTACAAAGTATTTTCTGAAATTAGGAATAACGAAGGATTAAAAGGTGAGTTCAAGCATGTTGTGTAATTTTATTGTTGATATCTTTTTCTATCTACGAAATAAGTATATCTATTCGCCATTAGATATGCTAAGTTACTGAATTTGAATTTAGATGTATCTGTCGTGAATTTTAATATCGCAAAATCCCCAAATTTATTAAAATAAATTTACCATTCAAATGGTAAATTATGTTAGCATTATTATAAATCATTTAACTAAATTTGTGTTTTATACATTCATTTTCTCATGTTTTATCTTTATTGTTATCTAATCCTAATCACATCCCTTTTTTTAAACAAAGAGAATAAATTCCTACACTATCTTCCGATAAGGAAAATTCCCACGTTAATGTTTCAATTTTCCTTTGTTACAATTCATATACTGTAATTGAATGTCTATAATTTAACACTTGTTAAATTTTGAATGTAAACCACGCCTACTAAATATGTTTTTTGTGCTAACCAAATTTGTATATATACCCATGATTAAGATACAAAAATTCATTATAATAAAAATATCTCTTCCTTCAATCGAGTGGACAACATACGTTCCTGCTAAATTCCTGCTAAATTACTAAAGAAAAATCTCCTACCCCCTTTTTCTCAATAACAGTATCGGAAGATTTGTTATAACATTCAAGATGCTAATTATAGAAAACACATGGTACATTAAAAAATTTGCAGTTGCCTGGAATAGCGATAGGTTTATATATCAACATTATTATATTCATCAGAATATGTAAGTTATCGTTTTGCACTCATCCGTTATGCATTAAGATATTGTGGATAAATCACTTTCTGCTCCAAATATCCATCAAGTGAATTTTAATTGACAAAAGTCGTGGATGTCACAGAGAACATATTACCATCATAATTTTATGTGTTGTAACAGATAACAGAAATATTCACCGAAACATTCATTGTATTTGCATTTCGCAATTTTGATTAGTTTAAATTAATTCAAAGATGCAAAGAATCTCTTAAATATATATATAGAAATAAATTTTGATATATTCCATTATCTCTTCTCATATGTTTATGTAACAAAAAATATTTATAAAATATCTATGTAAAATCATATTTTATTGTCAATTCTGTATTAATTAAATTTTTATATTCAAATAGATACTTAGAAATTGAAAAAAATTAAAAGCATTTTTCAAATTTCAAATAATTCCATCTTACTTATCATTTTAAAAAAGGATATGATATGAATTTATTCTCATTTATTTCAGCCGTCGATAAGCAAACGATGAATCAACATAAACAAACGACATCTATAAAATAAGATCGTCTTTCGTTATTATCAATAAATTGTTATTATAATTTCAGGTTTCCGTACAATTAAATTATCAGTTCTTTTATTTGTCTGTTTAGAAATTTAAACAAATAAAAATATTTCCTTTAAAGTAATCACATTAAAATATCGCTCAAATTTGTTAAATAGCAAAAATGTTAGCTTAATTAGTATGCTCTGAATTTTGGCATCCATTTTTAATTGTAATTTAATTTCTTTTTCAATATATTATGTGTTAGTGATTATTGCGCATCTTCAGGTTCTTAGTAAATTCCACATTGGAGTTTACTGATCGATTGTTCTGTAAATCATATTGATCAGTAAGAAAATCATTAAGTTAATGAATCCTAATCAAAGAAATGAATTCATAAAGTAGACGATACAAGTCTAGATATAAATAATATGCATGAAGTAGTAAACTAATGAATATGATATCATAATAAGTTTCATTGCTTAGTTGTTTGATCACAGTTTCTTGTTTCTTATATATCAAATTGTCCATCATTATTCTTTTAATCATGATCATGGTAAAAAATATCAAGTCTGTTAAACGCTTTAGCGATATTTTCATGTTTAAAAGGACGTCAGCGACTAACTTATCAAAAACTTTGTTGAAAAATTATTAATTAATAAAATAATTATTAATTAATTGTGCAGGCTTCTGTTTCTATTATTAATTATCATATCTTAAATTTGCACTAAATTTTTTTACATTTAAATATGAAATGCAAAATATTCTACTATGAAAAACTATATTTTGGAAAAACGATAATTTTTATTGAAAAAAATTTAATATTTTCTTTAATGCTTCAATACTTTTAATTAATACTTTAATATTTTTTATCGGAAAATCATTCTTAGCCATATTTATGAAAGTGAGAATAGATTCCTAACTTTACATTGCAAATTTTTACATTCTTCAGGCATTGAAAAAACAATAACAAAAAGAACTAATCAAATAGATGGATAAATTATTTCTCATTACTCTTGAATGATTTAAAAGATTATTATTGCGACAGCTGAATATTTTTATTAATGAGTGAAACGGAAAAGTAGATCGAAACCTGCATTTGAAACAGGCTCGTGAAAATTGCAGAAAATCATTGAAGTACTTTAATATGAATTCAGTCATTATTAAAAATTCGTTGTTCAGATACTGATATTCAGAAGACGCTAATTGATGAAATAATCTACCGGATGCTTTTAGATCATATATACTGAATTTATCAAGATATAATAATGTTATTGATTCTTTGAAATTCTATTACTTAATGAAAAACAATTTGAGGCATAATTTCCAGCTTGAAATTCTGAAATGTTTAGGGAAATTAAATATTGAATGGACCTGGAAATGCCACGATAAAAATTATCATAACGCTGCATTTATATTCTGCTCAAATAATCAAATATCACGAGATTTTACGCTTATCTTTTCGGCTCATACATTTAAAGATAGCTTTCATCTGTCTTAAACCAAACAGAGCTGCTAAAACAATATACTGTTATTGGTTTTCATTAATATTTATAGCTTATTATTTCAGATAGAATGATTTTTAAAACAATTAAATTGTTAATTATACTTACAACGAGTGATACTGTAAAGGCTCAATTTTCTTGCAAGAATTCTCATGGAAAAGGTGTTGATTGGTTCGTTGTTGTTTCTTCAAACAATTTTATTTTACACTTTCATGATAGTTTAACTTTTTAATCAACGAATAATTTAAGTTACTCTTAAATTGTCAATTTTTTATATTCGTTTTTTATCATATATTACAGAAAAAGTTGAATAATTAATCCCTAGATTTTTTTTACAATGTATTACGGAAAAATTGGACAATTAATGCAACAAGTGATCTAATTTGTATTATCGAGATTGAATGAAATTTTTGAAAATTTGCCAATTCATACTTATCGAGATTGATAAAAATGTTTGGAAATTTGTTTTGCAAAATTGAGATGATTATCAAGATTAAATTCATGAATTGAAAAATAAATATTTGCTAGAGATTTAAGATAAATGCTTTCAATAATTCACCATAATTAAAGTATTTTAAAAACAAAAAAAAAAGATTTAGGTTCGTATATAAAATGCCTAGACAAAAATCACAGATATATATGGGTGCAACATCTTATTACGCTGATAAGGAATCCAATGAGTGGAGTTTACCAGAAAATTTGAAGTCATCAAAGAATGCTGTTGCTATAATTCTTAAACAATATTACGACAAAAATAAGGTCTTTTTTTTTGCTTAACAGTTGTTAATCATAATGATAAACGCTGAAGTATGTATGTTAAACAAAAATATACCTCCCGATAATTTGAAACCAATTCATTAAACCATTTTTAAGAATTTTATACCTACTAAATTGTTAAACAAAAAACTTTCACTTTCTAATTGATTCGATTTTAATAACAATTTATTCATTCTAGGGATCATTTTCTTTCTTTTACAACGATCAAAAACCAGGTGAAAATAGAAGTCATGGAAATCGTGGACATGCAAAAGGTGTTGCTTTCTTTGGCTATACTTCTGGTTTTTGGCTTATTCATAGTGTGCCAAGATTTCCTTCAATTAGGAAATATTTGTATCCTAAAAATGGCGAAATTTATGGACAATCATTTCTTTGTATTACAATGAAAACAGAATCCGTGGAAATATTTGGTAAATAATTATTTGAAGAAATTTAGATATTCTACAATAATTTACGAATTGTTATTTCATTTTGATGAAAAAATTGAAATAAAACAAATAATTGAAAGTATTGTATTTTGAAAATTTAGCGAAAGCGATGAAATATATTGATCCAGCAGTGTATCATATAAATATGCCACAAAATTTTTCCGATCGTTTTCCATTGTTGAAGGATCTAACGATATTAAAGAGGAAAAATAATCGGAAAGATAGTCGCAGTGCATCGTTGATTCAGACATTCAATTCGAGTGGTGGTCTAAAATTTTATGATTTCTCAAAGACTAGAAAATATACCGGAGGTGTAGATTTTTTTTTTAATGATATATTTCAAGGATTTATTAATAAAGTAAATTTTATAAGAATAGACGAAAATAAGTTACCGACAATGTTTCCAAAATTTTGGAAGGAAATGAAAAAGTAGTTTCTATGTCAAAAATATTTTATGAAAATCTTTTCCAGTGCTTTCTGAAAATGTTTATTGTCAGAAGCATTTTGTTTTGTATATTTGAGCCTTTTTTACACTATCTTCTTCGATGTTTTTATGACGTTTTCTTCTTTCTATTAAAACTTGTTAAGCAAGCTGTAGTACCTGAAATAGCAAATAGTAGAATTAAAAAACTTAGTTGAAATGAGCAATAATAATAATATAGGGAATTCCAAAAAACTGAATTTTTTTGAACTTTGAATTAAAAGTTAAGAAGTCAATATTTTAATATAATTAAAAAACACAAATTAGATTTGTATTTGGATTTAATTGCAAAGCAAATGGGAATATCACTTTTTACTGAAACATGGATGAATGGTGGTGCTAAAGATTTAGAATCAAAATGCAGTACTACACAGAAGGTAAATAAATGAAAATTATACTTTCATTTAGATGTTGGAAATCAATCTTATTTTATTTTACAAAATAAATTCAAACATTTTTGCAAAAGCACTTCTGTATAACGTATATTTTGCATTATAGAAATGTTAATTTATGAGAAGATCATAATGGAATTGACACATTGAAAGTTAATGTTAATTTTGAAACGTTAATTATAAAAATAACTTATTGTAGAGGAAAGGTACATTTATTAATTAGTATAATTTTAATTACCATGTTATTTTCTATTCCTTCAAATTATCTCAGGTTATAAATATCCAACAGTTGAAAGTAGCAGGAATTAAGTTTAGTAATAGTAAAGATCATTCGAAATGGGCGGTTGCTGGAAAAGAAACAAATCCTCTTGTATGCATTGCTGATATCAATAGACAGGTAAATAGATGTTGAATCAAGTGTATGAGCTTTAAAATGCTTTTAAAATTTTCATTCATTAAATTTGAAAATTGAATTTCACTTTGGTTTTAACTCCTGAATGATTAGACCTAATTGAGGAAGAAGTCTCGATGAATTTCAATAAATTTTCTAACAAAAAAAAAGTGATGTAACATAAAATACAGAATGAAGCGTAACTTACAGCTAAAAAAATCACTTCGTCAACGTTTTTCCAATCGGAATTATTTTTAATCAATATCGCATAATTTAAAAAAAGATGTAGAATTTTCTCTTTGCAGGAATCGCAAAAAAAGCGAGGAGGTGGAGCGTTATGCTTCGAGAATTCGAAAATTTGGAAATTGTACAGAAAAGCGATTCTCGATGTAGAAGATTGTAAAGTTTAAATGAATGAAATGATCTGTAATTCGTTTTAACTGTTTTTTACCCCAGAAAAAAAATCTCTATTAATATAAACTAATAATAGATGATTATTTGATCTGCCTCAAAACAAATGAAAGATTTTGGAATAAAAAAGTTTTGAAGAATGAATATGATTATTTATTAATTGGAGCTATGACAAAGATTATGAACATAACTTTAACAGTATGTGCGAAAATTGCTGTACAACAAATCCAATGAATCAGGACATTTTCTTAAGTAAGCAAAAGTATGGATGTCCAAAGAAATCTTAATAAATTACAATTCTAATTAAGCATCTTACAGTATGAAATGTAGTATGAATACTATTATATTTATGCAATTTTTAAAGCAGTTTAGTGTTGAAGTTATTGAATTTTTTCATCATTTCCTCACGGAATTACGCATTTTTAACAAATAAACTTTGATGTATAATTTTTTCAAAAAAAATGAAGGAAGCAAATTTTGCATGTCTATATTTTCTATATATCTTATTGCTTATCCATCTTGATAACATAATCCTCATGAATTATCATCGATAATATTTACGAATATAATCCTTATGAATTATTGATAACATTTACAAACATATCGGATGGAATATGAAAAAATGTCATAGAAAATTGTTTTGCAAATAAGAACACCAAAAATAAACAGGAATATAATTAACGTGAATACAATAAGCGTTTCTTTCGCTGCGTTTATTTTCTAAAAAAAAATTTTAACGATTTATCATAACTTTTACGTAAGTTCACGTGCACTATCACTACATAGCAACTAGAAATATTATTAGACTTAAAGTATTATTAGGCTTATTTATTCATTAATTAATGAATAGGTACAATGTTTTCTACTTTAAACAAACTTAAGATAATTGCACTTAAACAAATAAAATTTTATGTCATTTTATTGATTTTTTTTTTTTGAATTTCAAAAAATGCTTTTCTTTTTTCTCCTGTTTATGTTGAAAAAATCAAATTATTCATGGCAGAAGAAATAAATGAATTTTCTGCATTTTTTTTCATTAAAATATAATTAGTGAAAGGATAAATAAAATAATTTTGTTGAATCATTTGCCTCAAATCGTAATATAGCTGATTGCGCTCTACAATATCACCGTTAAATCAAACAATATTTGTTCACAAGATCGTATCATCATTAAAAAAGTAGGTTACATGGATGATAGTTTTTATCATTTATCAGTTCCTTGGAGCGTTTCAACTTATAGACATGCTAGATTTCAATAATATCATCAAAAACTTAAAATTTCCATGCTCTAATGGCGATAGCTTTGCCAAAAGTTAGTATTTTCGTGATTATCCGCAAAAGCATACGCACTAATGCATCTTTTTTTGCTTCTCAACTATCTCATTTTATTCGTTTTTGATTACACCAATTCCCATATGAAATTTTGATATGAATTTTCTGTTTTGAAACTTATCACAGAAATGTGACTGTCTGCGTTTTATGTGCAAAGATGATTTATCTTTTTATTACTATAAGAATAGCATAATTATGAACACATTTAAAATTTTCGCATGTAAATTTCCGCTTGGTTACAACAATGTTAGCGCAACAATGGAGAAAAATATTCTAAATTTTCCTTTCACTCAACTTCAAGATCAATCAAAGTTGCTTTAATATTCAGAAATAATCAATGATAAGATTATGATTTGAAAATACAAAAAAGCATTTGTTTCATAAAATTCAACTCTGACATATTTCTATAATTTGTTTATTTTCCCATAACATGCTGTCCTCGTATGCCTACTAGTCCTTCATCACCGATTACTCCTTTCACTCCAATATTTCCTTCTTCACCTGGCGGACCTGCAACTCCAGGTGATCCCGGTTGACCTTTATCTCCAACAGGTCCTACAGGTCCTTGTGGACCTGGTACTCCTTGTTTTCCAATTCGTCCACTGCGACCTGGTGGTCCTATTCGTCCTCGTTGTGGTGCACAAGTCTGAAAATAAAATTCACACATATCTGCTGCTACACAAATTTGCATTCAAACATTCAAACATATTTGTCTTACATGGAATCTATTAGAGACTCACCTGGGCCACAAAAACAAAGTAGAAAATGAATAGAAAAGTATCCAAGAGATGCATTGATATTAAAAGCCTGCAACTGGTTTGTCAGTAAAAATTTTTTCAGAAATTTATTTTTTGATTTCCAAACTGTTACTCATTCGAATTTTAAAAGATGAAAAAAAATTTGGAAATGCTATATTAAAATTGGCCAACAAATTAAGTTAAAAAATTTACCTAAGCTATTGAAATATCGTCGGATGTGTAAAGAAGAATTTTAAAATTTATAAATTGATCAGTGCAGCGAGTTCCGAAGAGATATCTTTTATTTAAAACTAGCAAATTGGCATATCTGATATAAATCTTTTTTTCCAAAATTCATAAAAGAAGGAATTATTTCAAGAATTCTTTCGGGTATAACTGGTATCGAATCTGGAAGTTCTCCGGATCTTTTTTGTGCGATAAATTAAAAATAACGGAAAAAAGATTAGGTTGAATGATAAAAAATTGAGATAAAGAATCGGTGAATGAATGAAAGGACGAGATGTAAGAAGCGTAAATGATTTATGAATCTAATTGACTATTCATCTGTTTCGATTTTTCAAACTTCTTGAATTTTGACTTTATAGCACTTATAATTTTATTAAATCAAATCTTTTATTCGATTCAGCGATACAAAGGAAAAGAATGTGACAAAAACGAAACGATGAAGAATTTACTGCTAGAAAATGGATTTTATGAAATATTGGATACATTAATTCATCGCTAAATACATTGTAGGAGAAACTTTTATTATCAAATTGGCAACATGACTGTCTTAGATGAAACATTGTCTAATAATTTTTGTGCATAATATTGTCTTACTGAAACAGTTTGGTATAAATTCAATTATAATCCATGATAGGAGGCGTGAAATTGATTCTGTGCTAAAAACTTGGCCATAGGCAGTAATATTTATGAATAATATTAGATTTATATAGACAAACTATGAAGATTGTTGAAATGTGATTCCGTTTTGTGATTCAGTGAATAAGAAAATTATTCAGCGCATAATTCTGCTGGTAGTTCAGCTATTGGATTGCGTGGAAAAGATGGCAATCTGATAAAAGAACTATTATCAAAAAATTCCGAAAGGTTTCTGTAAAAAGCTTTGTTATAACTCGTGTATATGTTCATTAATAACCATAGCATTCATATCGTAAAAGAAAATTGTTTGATAAAAATGATTTCTGAATCCGAAGATGGTACTGCCTCTGTGTGTCAACGGTTTCTCCATATTGGTATGTGTCTTCGGAAAAAAGAAGGATGAGATTAATGTAAAGTTTTCAAATTTTTGATTTTTTTTAGTCTGAAAATGGATTGTCTTGGTTATATTTTAGATTAAATACTTGCGCATTTTTTAAATTAAATATCTGCACATTTTTTGAACCATATTATAACATTTTAATTTTATTCATATTTTAATTTTAAAGTAAAATAATAATTTATATTAGCTTAATAAATGATGAAATGAAAGAAACGGAAGAAACGAAACTGTTTTTTTTGCTGTATTTTTTTCTAAATAAATATAACAATTTTTCGAACAATCATAATTGTTTCATAAACAATTTCATCTGCTTTTCTATATAATTGCACAGCAACTTGAAACGTTTTTAAAGTTTATTTATCTAGTAGATGATGAATAGAAAAGCTTTTTTTCTATTTAGACAAATATATGTTTTCTATCTTAGACAAAACTTAAAATAAATACAATTAATTAAATAAAATTTTGTGCTATTTTATTAGAATTTGTTTTTGAATTTTAAAAATGCTTTCCTTTTTTTCTTGTTTGTGTTGAAAAAAAATTGTTTCTTGCAGACGAATTCTGATTTTCCGCTTTTTTGCATTAAAAATTATTCAGTTAGCAGAATAGATGAAAAAATTTTTATGAAAGAGCCTGTTTCAGTTCTTATATAAATGATGATACAGAAGAATAGAATGCATCAATACTTCATTTTAAACCGGAAAGTAATTATGCATCAATACTTCATTCACCTGCTTCAAACCGGAAAGTAATTATGCATCAATACTTCATTCACCTGCTTCAAACCGGAAAGTAGATGCTTGCGCTACATATACAATATCATCGTTAAATTGGATGGTATTTGTTCACGAGATCCAATATCATCATTAAGTTAAAGTAATTTGCATGGCAATATCATTGTTAAGTTATAACAATTTGCACGGATAATGACTTTTATCATTTAACAGTTTCGTCAGAACATTTCATTATAGACAAGATAAATTTCAAATAATATCTGTAAAAATTGGAATTTCTAGATTCTAATGAGGTAGATTTGTCATCTTCGTGAGTACTCACAAGAGCAAGAGAATTTTATTGAATTTATTTTTGCTGCTCAGTTCTTTCATTTTATCTCATTCTTTTTTTTTTATAAGGAGAGCCTGAACTATGAGCGCATTTACAATTATCGTCTTTAAATTTCCGCTTTGTTACAACAATGTTGCCTCAACAATGGAGAAAAATATTCTAAATTTTTCTTCAGCTAGTTTCAACATTAATCAAAGTTGCTTTAATTCGGAAATAATCAATGATAAGATTATGATTTGAAAACACAAAAAATAATCAATGATTGAAAAGACGCATTTGTTTCATAAAATTCAACTCTGACATATTTCTATAATTTGTTGCTTTTATTTACGTCCTCCCACATGCCGTCCTCGTATGCCTACTAGTCCTTCATCACCGATTACTCCTTTCACTCCAATATTTCCTTCTTCACCTGGCCAACCTGCAACTCCAGGCGATCCCGGTTGACCTTTATCTCCAACAGGTCCTACAGGTCCTTGTGGACCTGGTACTCCTTGTTTTCCAATTCGTCCACTGCGACCTGGTGGTCCTATTCGTCCTCGTTGTGGTGCACAAGTCTGAAAATAAAATTCACACATATCTGCTGCTACACAAATTTGCATTCAAACATTCAAACATATTTGTCTTACATGGAATCTATTAGAGACTCACCTGGGCCACAAAAACAAAGTAGAAAATGAATAGAAAAGTATCCAAGAGATGCATTGATATTAAAAGCCTGCAACTGGTTTGTCAGTAAAAATTTTTTCAGAAATTTATTTTTTGATTTCCAAACTGTTATCATTCGAATTTTATAAAAGATGAAAAAAAATTTGGAAATGCTATATTAAAATTGGCCAACAAATTAAGTTAAAAAATTTACCTAAGCTATTGAAATATCGTCGGATGTGTAAAGAAGATTTTAAAATTTATAAATTGATCAGTGCAGCGAGTTCCGAAGAGATATCTTTTATTTAAACTAGCAAATTGGCATATCTGATATAAATCTTTTTTTCCAAAATTCATAAAAGAAGGAATTATTTCAAGAATTCTTTCGGGTAACTGGTATCGAATCTGGAAGTTCTCCGGATCTTTTTGTGCGATAAATTAAAAATAACGGAAAAAAGATTAGGTTGAATGATAAAAAATTGAGATAAAGAATCGGTGAATGAATGAAAGGACGAGATGTAAGAAGCGTAAATGATTTATGAATCTAATTGACTATTCATCTGTTTCGATTTTTCAAACTTCTTGAATTTTGACTTTATAGCACTTATAATTTTATTAAATCAAATCTTTTATTCGATTCAGCGATACAAAGGAAAAGAATGTGACAAAAAGAAACGATGAAGAATTTACTGCTAGAAAATGGATTTTATGAAATATTGGATACATTAATTCATCGCTAAATACATTGTAGGAGAAACTTTTATTATCAAATTGGCAACATGACTGTCTTAGATGAAACATTGTCTAATAATTTTTGTGCATAATATTGTCTTACTGAAACAGTTTGGTATAAATTCAATTATAATCCATGATAGGAGGCGTGAAATTGATTCTGTGCTAAAAACTTGGCCATAGGCAGTAATATTTATGAATAATATTAGATTTATATAGACAAACTATGAAGATTGTTGAAATGTGATTCCGTTTTGTGATTCAGTGAATAAGAAAATTATTCAGCGCATAATTCTGCTGGTAGTTCAGCTATTGGATTGCGTGGAAAAGATGGCAATCTGATAAAAGAACTATTATCAAAAAATTCCGAAAGGTTTCTGTAAAAAGCTTTGTTATAACTCGTGTATATGTTCATTAATAACCATAGCATTCATATCGTAAAAGAAAATTGTTTGATAAAATGATTTCTGAATCCGAAGATAGTACTGCCTCTGTGTGTCAACGGTTTTCTCCATATTGGTATGTGTCTTCGGAAAAAAGAAGGATGAGATTAATGTAAAGTTTTCAAATTTTTGATTTTTTTTTAGTCTGAAAATGGATTGTCTTGGTTATATTTTAGATTAAATACTTGCGCATTTTTTAAATTAAATATCTGCACATTTTTTGAACCATATTATAACATTTTAATTTTATTCATATTTTAATTTTAAAGTAAAATAATAATTTATATTAGCTTAATAAATGATGAAATGAAAGAAACGGAAGAAACGAAACTGTTTTTTTTGCTGTATTTTTTTCTAAATAAATATAACAATTTTTCGAACAATCATAATTGTTTCATAAACAATTTCATCTGCTTTTCTATATAATTGCACAGCAACTTGAAACGTTTTTAAAGTTTATTTATCTAGTAGATGATGAACAGAAAAGCTTTTTTTCTACTTTAGACAAATATATGTTTTCTATCTTAGACAAAACTTAAAATAAATACAATTAATTAAATAAAATTTTGTGCTATTTTATTAGAATTTGTTTTTGAATTTTAAAAATGCTTTCCTTTTTTTCTTGTTTGTGTTGAAAAAAAATTGTTTCTTGCAGACGAATTCTGATTTTCCGCTTTTTTTGCATTAAAAATTATTCAGTTAGCAGAATAGATGAAAAAATTTTTATGAAAAAGCCTGTTTCAGTTCTTATATAAATGATGATACAGAATAGAATGAATAGAAGAAAGTAATTATGCATCAATACTTCATTCACCTGCTTCAAACCGGAAAGTAGCTCAATAGCTAAACCGGAAAGTAGATGCTTGCGCTACATATACAATATCATCGTTAAATTGGATGGTATTTGTTCACGAGATCCAATATCATCATTAAGTTAAAGTAATTTGCATGGCAATATCATTGTTAAGTTAAACAATTTGCACGGATAATGACTTTTATCATTTAACAGTTTCGTCAGAACATTTCATTATAGACAAGATAAATTTCAATAATAGTAAAAATTGGAATTTCTAGATTCTAATGAGGTAATTTGTCATCTTCGTGAGTACTCACAGAGCAGAGAATTTTATTGAATTTATTTTTGCTGCTCAGTTCTTTCATTTTATCTCATTCTTTTTTTTTATGGAGAGCCTGAACTATGAGCGCATTTACAATTATCGTCTTTAAATTTCCGCTTTGTTACAACAATGTTGCCTCAACAATGGAGAAAATATTCTAAATTTTTCTTCAGCTTAGTTTCAACATTAATCAAAGTTGCTTTAATATTCGGAAATAATCAATGATAAGATTATGATTTGAAAACACAAAAATAATCAATGATTGAAAAGACGCATTTGTTTCATAAAATTCAACTCTGACATATTTCTATAATTGTTGTTTTATTTACCTCCTCCCACATGCTGTCCCGTATGCCTACTAGTCCTTCATCACCGATTATCCTTTCACTCCAATATTTCCTTCTTCACCTGGCCAACCTGCAACTCCAGGCGATCCCGGTTGACCTTTATCTCCAACAGGTCCTACAGGTCCTTGTGGACCTGGTACTCCTTGTTTTCCAATTCGTCCACTGCGACCTGGTGGTCCTATTCGTCCTCGTTGTGGTGCACAAGTCTGAAAATAAAATTCACATATCTGCTGCTGCACAAATTTGCATTCAAACATTCAAACATAATTTGTCTTACATGGAATCTATTAGAGACTCACCTGGGCCACAAAAACAAAGTAGAAAATGAATAGAAAAGTATCCAAGAGATGCATTGATATTAAAAGCCTGCAACTGGTTTGTCAGTAAAAATTTTTTCAGAAATTTATTTTTTGATTTCCAAACTGTTACTCATTCGAATTTTATAAAAGATGAAAAAAAATTTGGAAATGCTATATAAAATTGGCCAACAAATTAAGTTAAAAAATTCTACCTAAGCTATTGAAATATCGTCGGATGTGTAAAGAAGAATTTTAAAATTTATAAATTGATCAGTGCAGCGAGTTCCGAAGAGATATCTTTTATTTAAAACTAGCAAATTGGCATATCTGATATAAATCTTTTTTTCCAAAATTCATAAAAGAAGGAATTATTTCAAGAATTCTTTCGGGTAACTGGTATCGAATCTGGAAGTTCTCCGGATCTTTTTTGTGCGATAAATTAAAAATAACGGAAAAAAGATTAGGTTGAATGATAAAAAATTGAGATAAAGAATCGGTGAATGAATGAAAGGACGAGATGTAAGAAGCGTAAATGATTTATGAATCTAATTGACTATTCATCTGTTTCGATTTTTCAAACTTCTTGAATTTTGACTTTATAGCACTTATAATTTTATTAAATCAAATCTTTTATTCGATTCAGCGATACAAAGGAAAAGAATGTGACAAAAACGAAACGATGAAGAATTTACTGCTAGAAAATGGATTTTATGAAATATTGGATACATTAATTCATCGCTAAATACATTGTAGGAGAAACTTTTATTATCAAATTGGCAACATGACTGTCTTAGATGAAACATTGTCTAATAATTTTTGTGCATAATATTGTCTTACTGAAACAGTTTGGTATAAATTCAATTATAATCCATGATAGGAGGCGTGAAATTGATTCTGTGCTAAAAACTTGGCCATAGGCAGTAATATTTATGAATAATATTAGATTTATATAGACAAACTATGAAGATTGTTGAAATGTGATTCCGTTTTGTGATTCAGTGAATAAGAAAATTATTCAGCGCATAATTCTGCTGGTAGTTCAGCTATTGGATTGCGTGGAAAAGATGGCAATCTGATAAAAGAACTATTATCAAAAAATTCCGAAAGGTTTCTGTAAAAAGCTTTGTTATAACTCGTGTATATGTTCATTAATAACCATAGCATTCATATCGTAAAAGAAAATTGTTTGAAAAAATGAAGTATTTCTGAATCCGAATAAACTATCCGAAGATAGTACTGCCTCTGTGCGTCAATGGTCTTCATAATGGTATATGTCTTCGGAAAAAGGAAATGATCAAAGTACGGACCCTCAATCAAGAAAAATTAGTCAAGAAAAACAATAGACCAACACAAGCCTAAGGACTAATGTAAAGTTCTCAAATTTTTGATTTTTTTCTAGTCTGAAAATGGATTGTCTTCGTTATATTTTACATTAAATATCAGCGCATTTTTTGAAACCATATTATAACATTTAAATTTTATTCATATTTTAATTTCAAAGTGAAATAATATTTTATATTAGCTTAATAAATGATGGAATGATGATTTTGTGCTCTGGTTCATAAATTTAATGAATTGCTAAAGATTTTTATTAAAGTGTAATTTCATAGATTTGAAATGATATTAGCGGCACAAAATGAGTTGATTGAGATTGCTTTTAAATTCTGGGACCAAAACATTTTATTTTTTAAATAAATTAGTTTATTTTTCTTATAATACATTAATTGATTTCGTTATCAGAATAATGAACAAAAAAATAGACATATTTAAAAAATTTCAAACAACCTAAAATATGTCAGAATGTCGAAATATTTATATTTTTCATAACATTATTTAAGATAAACGAATGTTACAATTCCTAATGTAATTAATTATCTAATTCTCATCTTTGTGTGGTATTATCAAGCTTATCTTCAATAGTAAAATACTGTAAATTAATTCACATATAAATATTTCCGATATTATTATAGCAAAGTTTTTGTCCAATGTTTAAAATATTTCCTTATCAAACTTTTGCTAATACAGAGTGGGAATGTTTTTTTTTAAACTTCCATGATGGTAATGTTTTTTAAAAAAATATCTTTATTATAAAAAGATCCTTTAATATTTGAGAAATCATTTTCGTCATTTGATTTTTAGTTCTTCTAAGGATATTTTAATTTCTGATTTTGATTCAATTTTTTTTTTACGATATATCTTAGACGCCAATAAATGTTAATTGACGCGTTCGAGATACGTTATACACAATTGTCACTTTCTTACAAGAAAAAGAGTGAACTTTCACAACAATATTTCTAGTGCCTGAGATGATTTGATGTCTATCAATCTTCTGATTAAATTACTTCAGTCAATCCAAGAAAAGACTTTAAAGCTTCTCGATAAAGTAAATGAATTCGATCTATCACCTGAAACGGATCGTAACCCATCAAATCGTTGTATCAGTAATATAAGGTCAAAAAACGAATTATCAGAAAAAAACCGAACACCTTGAGCTATTTATTGATATGCTGGAATCAACTAATAAAAATTGTCTGGAACTCATTCAAAAATATTGCACAGGAAAAAAAATACACGGAAATGGTCGATGATAAAAAAGGTATCTTACAACTAATACTTTAAATATTTGTCTTGATGATTTCGAATTAGCAGTATAAAACATTTAAGCCATGTGTGGATAGATACCCGAGAATCAACTAGTTTAAAAGAGAACATTATTAGTCATCTATGGTTTAGCAATAAGTTTGCCACAATTACTACTACCAAAGTTTAGTGGTGATCTAAAGTTGCGGCGAGAATTCAGAAATGCAGCAGTACATCTACAAGAAATCCCAGACATTCAGAAATTAAACTATGTCTGTGAGAAGAGATTAGCTACAAGAGATTATGATATCGTTCCAGAACATTATGAATTGATAAGAAAAGCATTAATCGTCTTATCATGAAGTACTAACATCAGGCAAATTAATTGAGAATAATATAGACGCTTCAGCGCATCTTAAAGAGATGGAAAGTTTAAGAGGTGTTTCATATTATGGTCCAATAATAATCTCCGATTTAGTCGAAGGTATTGCTTCGCTTCCAAACAATGAAGAATGTGATAGTAGCTGATATTGAAAAGGCATTTTTCTAAATAAATCCATAAATAAAATTACATCCATCAGATAAAAACTGCTTTCGATTTCTTTGGTTGAACATCCAAGGGAAAGTAAACGATGATAATGTAATCGTTTTTAAAAAAAATTCGATTTGAAATAATATCGTCGCTTTTTTTTAATTTGTTAATCATCGCTTTGAAAATCATGTAGGTGAAAATTGCTCTCGAAATAAAAAAAAATCTTTATATTTAGAAATTTTTAAAAAAATATGCAGAAATGAAATCTACCCTTAATGAAGAAGTTTCAATGAATAAGAGAATTTCTTTTCTTTAGCGACTAAGAGTTCAACGTAGAGATTCTAGAAAAGGATCGAGAAGTAAGTAAATCTAATCAAATTATTTTGGCATTAATTGGTATCATAATAGGGATAATATGAATACTATTATGTCTGTGCAATTTTTAAAGCAGTTTTAATGTTAACATTATCGTAGTTTTTTATGATTTTTTTCATGCGATTGCACATTTCTGAAAGATAAATTTCGATGTACAGTTTTTTTTAAAAATTAAAGCAAAAATTATTTATATACTTTTCTTACATTACATATTCTGCTTATAATTAAGAAAATTTAAATAATTGTGCTTATAAATTTTTTTCAAACTTTTCATTCCAGTTATTAAAGAACAATTATGATTGATAATACTTATATGTCAAATGAAAACATGGAATAAGTAATCTACGTAGGAATGAAAGCAAAAATTATGCACTTACATATTTGACACACTAATTCATCGCTAAATACATTGTAGGAGAAACTTTTATTATCAAATTGGCAACATGACTGTCTTAGATGAAACATTGTCTAATAATTTTTGTGCATAATATTGTCTTACTGAAACAGTTTGGTATAAATTCAATTATAATCCATGATAGGAGGCGTGAAATTGATTCTGTGCTAAAAACTTGGCCATAGGCAGTAATATTTATGAATAATATTAGATTTATATAGACAAACTATGAAGATTGTTGAAATGTGATTCCGTTTTGTGATTCAGTGAATAAGAAAATTATTCAGCGCATAATTCTGCTGGTAGTTCAGCTATTGGATTGCGTGGAAAAGATGGCAATCTGATAAAAGAACTATTATCAAAAAATTCCGAAAGGTTTCTGTAAAAGCTTTGTTACAACTCGTGTATATGTTCATTAATAACATAGCATTCATATCGTAAAAAAAATTGTTTGAAAAAATGATTTCTGAATCCGAAGATGGTACTGCCTCTGTGTGTCAACGGTCTTTCTCCATATTGGTATGTGTCTTCGGAAAAAAGAAGGATGAGATTAATGTAAAGTTTTCAAATTTTTGATTTTTTTTTAGTCTGAAAATGGATTGTCTTGGTTATATTTTAGATTAAATACTTGCGCATTTTTTAAATTAAATATCTGCACATTTTTTCAACCATATTATAACATTTTAATTTTATTCATATTTTAATTTTAAAGTAAAATAATAATTTATATTAGCTTAATAAATGATGAAATGAAAGAAACGGAAGAAACGAAACTGTTTTTTTTGCTGTATTTTTTTCTAAATAAATATAACAATTTTTCGAACAATCATAATTGTTTCATAAACAATTTCATCTGCTTTTCTATATAATTGCACAGCAACTTGAAACGTTTTTAAAGTTTATTTATCTAGTAGATGATGAACAGAAAAGCTTTTTTTCTATTTTAGACAAATATATGTTTTCTATCTTAGACAAAACTTAAAATAAATACAATTAATTAAATAAAATTTTGTGCTATTTTATTAGAATTTGTTTTTGAATTTTAAAAATGCTTTCCTTTTTTTCTTGTTTGTGTTGAAAAAAAATTGTTTCTTGCAGACGAATTCTGATTTTCCGCTTTTTTTGCATTAAAAATTATTCATTAGCAGAATAGATGAAAAAATTTTTATGAAAAGCCTGTTTCAGTTCTTATATAAATGATGATACAGAAGAATAGAATGCATCAATACTTCATTCACCTGCTTCAAAACCGGAAAGTAATTATGCATCAATACTTCATTCACCTGCTTCAAACCGGAAAGTAATTATGCATCAATACTTCATTCACCTGCTTCAAACCGGAAAGTAGATGCTTGCGCTACATATACAATATCATCGTTAAATTGGATGGTATTTGTTCACGAGATCCAATATCATCATTAAGTTAAAGTAATTTGCATGGCAATATCATTGTTAAGTTATAACAAT
>SNRZ01000232.1:0-60587 GCA_008729115.1 Dirofilaria repens | reverse complement strand
AATTTACAAATCAGTGTTATATTTTTCAATTAAAATTTTAAATACTAATCTATTTATCCTCATGAATCTCGTTTTACGGTCGGTATATTAATAAAATTATTACAGCTTATATTTATGATTTCTATAAAAAGGTATCCAAATAATTCTACATGAACAGGTTTTAAATTTATAAATTAATTAAGTCATCATTAAAGATAATGATAATGTAGATATTAATTATTTCTCATACCAATTATTAAATATCTTGCATTCATCCAATAAATTCATTTTTATTCGTTCACGTACGTCTAAATTTTTTCGTAGATTGCACACACATACGTGTATGATATCTATTTTAAATTAAATATGACAGATTAAAATTGTTTATTTAATCAGATTTATATTTAGAATAACAACAACAATAATAACAGCAACAACAATTATCATTCAAACTTGTTTTTAGTTTATATCATAAATATGTCGTCGTCTATTAACACTATTATATCTCTGCAATTATCATTTATATTTCTAGAAAGAATAAATAAAAATTATAAAGGATTTAAATAATTAAAATTACTGTAAATTCCTATAAAATATATTAGCTATTTGAATTTGAATAGTTTTGAAAGAAAAAAAATTTATAAAAAATCAATATACTTTTTCAATTTTAATATTTGTGATAAAAAATTTTTAATAAATAAGTGATAAATAATGATAAATATTCAAATGATATTATCATCCTATCATCTTCTTTTTTTTTTCATAAATAAAATAAGCAAACAAATTTGTTTCAAATGAAATAAAATTAGATTAAAATAATAAAATATAAAAATGTCACTTTTTTTTTTTTTTTTAAAAAATTTCTTTTTAAAAATTTGAAAAATCACAGGAAATATTGATTGATGGAAGAATTTCCTTTTTCCTTTTTTTTTCTTTTTTTCTTTTTTTTTTCTTTTCATTTTTTATCGTATATTTTACTATTTTTAACATATTATACATACATCAAATTATCGTCTTAATTGTTACAGTTTCAACGATGAAATTATCAATCGTAGAAAATTGAGTACAACAAGCATTGACGAGGTTTGTTCAGAATTCCTTTTTGATATATCTAATTCTTTTATTCATTCTTTCAAAATTTTTAAGGTTTTTGATTGTTTGAATTTTATTCAATTATTGATAAGATGATTATGAATTTCTTTTTGATATATCTAATTCTTTTATTCATTTCTTTCAAAATTTTTAAGGTTTTTTGATTGTTTGGTTTTTATTCAATTATTGATAAGATGATTATGAATTTCTTTTTGATATATCTAATTCTTTTATTCATTTCTTTCAAATTTTTTAAGGTTATTTGATTGTTTGAATTTTATTCAATTATTGATAAGATGATTATGAATTTCTTTTTGATATATCTAATTCTTTTATTCTTTTCTTTCAAAATTTTTAAGGTGTTTTTGATTGTTTGAATTTTATTCAATTATTGATAAGATGATTATGAATTTCTTTTTGATATATCTAATTCTTTTATTCTTTTCTTTCAAAATTTTTAAGGTTTTTTGATTGTTTGAATTTTATTCAATTATTGATAAGATGATTATGAATTTCTTTTTGATATATCTAATTCTTTTTATTCTTTTTTCAAAATTTTTAAGGTTATTTGATTGTTTGAATTTTTTTATTCAATTATTGATAGATGATTATGAATTTCTTTTTGATATATCTAATTCTTTTATTCTTTTCTTTCAAAATTTTTAAGGTTATTTGATTGTTTGAATTTTATTCAATTATTGATAAGATGATTATGAATTTCTTTTTGATATATCTAATTCTTTTTATTCTTTTCTTTCAAAAATTTTTAAGGTTTTTTGATTGTTTGAATTTTATTCAATTATATGATAAGATGATTATGAATTTCTTTTTGATATATCTAATTCTTTATTCATTTCTTTCAAAATTTTTAAGGTTTTTTGATTGTTTGAATTTTATTCAATTATTGATAAGATGATTATGAATTTCTTTTTGATATATCTAATCTTTTATTCTTTTCTTTCAAAATTTTTAAGGTTTTTTGATTGTTTGAATTTTATTCAATTATTGATAAGATGATTATGAATTTCTTTTTGATATATCTAATTCTTTTATCTTTTCTTTCAAAATTTTTAAGGTTTTTTGATTGTTTGAATTTTATTCAATTATTGATAAGATGATTATGAATTTCTTTTTGATATATCTAATTCTTTTTATTCTTTTTTCAAAATTTTTAACGTTTTTTTCGATTATTTGAATATTATTGAACTATTATATCGAATTACTGATAAAATGATTACAAATTTCTTGCTGATTTATCTATTCCTTTTCAATCTTTTTTCAAAATTTTAAGATCTCTATTGATTATTTGAATTTTATTGAAATAATATTTTTCCTTCTTTAAAATTTTTAATTTTTAATTTTTTCAAATTTTTAAAATTTTTATTTCGGCAAATATATTGAACTACTGATAAAATAATTACAGATTTCCTATTAATCGTCAATTAATTATTTCTTATTGTGTTTGTAAAATGAACGAAATGATAATCAATAATTTGGTATGATAATAATAATTGACAACAATTAGAAAATTTTATCATACTGTTTTTTTTTATAGTTAAATATTGATTGTGTCTTATTAAATTTTTATCAGTATTTGAATTCTAGTTAGCTATTGATTATCCAATTACTATCATATCAAATTATAGATTACCTAAATAAATTATTTTGCAGACGGAAATTTTATCGTAGTTTTTTCCTTTTTTGACAATAAAATATCATATCTCTTAACTTTTTCTTTTTTCAAATTTTCAAACTTTTCATTCCGACAAATTTTAAAAATTTCAACTCATTAGTTTGATTTTATGCTGATTATTTTGATTGTATCATTTTATAAGCTAAATATTTTAATATGATTCTTATAGTGAAATATTAATTTACAGTTATTATTATTAAAATACTTTGATCATTTGTTAAATTGAACTTTCAACTTTCTAAGTAAAATTCCATAGATTTTGCAAATATTTGATTTTTATAAATATAAATGATTTATGCTAATAAAAAATGATATTTTTCTTTATTTGATAACTAATCAATAATATCGCATATTATTGATTAAATTTTTTTTTATAAAAAGAGTATGTAATTTTTAAGTATTAATTTTTTATAAAAATTAAAAAAAAATTTATAAGTAAGTATTTAATTTTTAGGAAAGTTAAAAAAAATTTTTTAATAATAAAATTGTTTATTTATTTACTTGCCTATTTTAAATCAATGATAATTATTAACAATATTGATAATTTATATTAGGTTAAAATTGAATGAAATAAATTGCGAAATATAATCTACCGTAACATATAACATTTATTACTCTAGTATGTGGGAAATTTTCGATTAATTTTATAAATATTTATAAAAATAAAAATGATTTTAGCATTTTTCATTTCATTTAATGCGATCATCCAGAAACTGTAACTGATAATCGATTTTGTTTTTATTGATTAATCGAAATGATTAATAATTCATTGGAGGAATTTATCATTTATTGGAATTTGGAATGAATCAAATTCATAAATCGAAATATATTATCGTTTACTTTTTCATCTCAAAAAATGATTCATTATTTTTATGCAAAAAAGTTTTTCTTTTATTTTTTAAATGATTATATCATAAACATATGTTAAATGTTTGTTTACTTTCTCTTTCCTTTAATATATGCTTTAAGAAATAAAAAAAAAAATTTTTTTTATAATTCCTATAAAATATTTAAAGAAAAAAAAAATTGAATAAATAAATAAATCATCGGATGAATTGGGAAAATTTAAAAATGTAAAAGTCTTTTCCTCAACAATTAAATTATTTAATTTTGTCTGATAAAATACTTACTTTTTTATATCATTTTTTTCTTAATTATTTTGTTTAATTCGCTACGAACTTAAGTTTATTTTATTTTTATTGCATTTTTATAAATATATTAATCGTCTAATCGTGTAGCAATTAATGATATAGTTATTAATTTTTTGATAAGTATTATCATAAAGTTTAGGTGAATATTTATAATATGGAAAAAATGAAGCCATAAATCATATTATCAGTATCAATTAGTATATTTTTATTAATCTATACTATCATATCTTTATAATATTTTTAAATCCATCAGAATTCTTTTTCGTAATTATTTGACTTATCATTTTTTCACTTCATATTAAAAAAATAGTAATTGCAATTAACAATCAGACAAAAAAAATTTTAAAATAATTTCTTCCAATCTTCTTCTACATTATAATTAATCGAATTTAAAATGAATTACTTAAATGCTTGATTACATCAAATGTTATATATTATTTACATATGAGTTTATATTCGATATTTATATTTCTTATTTAATATTTTATATTGAGAAAAAAAATAATTTTGAATGCTGTTTTATTCATATTATTTACATGTTTTCATGTATTCTCAATATTCCATTTTTCCTTACAAATAGGAATTGAATACTTGTATACTCGATATATTTTATACATAATTGTATTTGATAGTATATAAATACGATTTTCTTAGTTCTTTTTAACCTATGTACTTATTTATTTTTTATATAGATTTATATTACTTCAAGGCTAATTCGATGAGTTCTTAGGAAATATGTCTAAAATATCGAGCGATAAATCGAGAATCTTTTTTTATTAATTATATATGCCCAAATTTACTGTATTAATTAATGATATACATATGTATGAATTTATAAGAATAATTAATAAATCAGAAATGAATTACTGAATTTATTGAAAAGGACAATGTTGCAGAAATTCATGCAATTAATTAGGATTATTTGATTAATTAATTGTCAAAAAATCAATAAATTTGCAAAAGTTTGAGAAAAATATCTTTGTTTTTTTTTTTTGCATTATTATCACATTAACTTGTCAATAGATATAAGTTTAGAAATAATTTTTTTTGCAAAATATTTTCGAATAATTTCTTATAATTTTAAGAAAGAAAAAAATTATTCATTTCAGGAAGTGATTACAGTAATGGATTATAATTATACCGTAAAAAAATATTTGGCCGATTTGAATAGTGAATATTCAAACGAAGAATTGAGCAGGTTAAAATTTGTCTATCTTACTTTCTTATATTTTATAGCAATTTGTAAATAATATTTCAGCTAATAATTTGTTTATCAATTATTTATCATTTTATCAAAAAATAAAAATCGATAGCTTATCATTCATTTTTAATTATGAAAAATTGAATTACAACAAATGACTTCTTTCAGTTTCAAATTTAACAATTTTGATTTATTAAGGAAAATTAAAAAAAATTTTTTTTGCTTGCTAACCAATTTTAACATTTTTGATTATCATTAATTTAAGATTATCATTAAAATGCAAATTTTTTCTTTGCTTATAAATAATTTGAAATTTGATAATTTATTTATTGCAAAATGTAACTTTTCTCGATTTTCCTTCTATTTCGTCTTTATTTTGAGTAAATTAAAAAATTATAAGAGACTGACAATTTTTGATTTGATAATTTTTAATTTAAAAGTTTTTTTTTTTATCACAAATTACAGCTATTCGGCTGAAACAACTGATAGTCATAGTGGTCCATCATGTAATAGCGAACGAAGTACAGAAAATAGTGAACGATTAATTCCAACTAGGCAACAACTTAAACTTACATCACAGGTATTATAATTATTAATTAATAATTAATATTTCATAAAAGCACAGGTATTATAAACTATTACTAGGTCGTTAATTAGTAATTAAAATTTAAATCAATTTCTACTGCTTTTTTCATAGAATCACAGATAATTTTTAAGCTCTTAATTATTAATTAATAACTAAAAAATTAAATTAATAGTTGTCGTATTTCATAAAATCCCAGATATTATAAACTCTTACTTAGTTATTAAATAGTAATTAAAAACTGAATTGATTATTTTGCTTTCTTTTCATAATTTTAGTAAATTTCAAATTCATAATTGAAAAATTTTTAACCTTACATAAAATTAAAATCAATTAGAAAAAATAGATAAATTTTAAATTTGTAATTTAAATTATAAATTTTGAAATTAAAAAAAATAATAATTTTTATTAATTTAAAGTCTTCCGAGATTAAAAATGAGTAAATGATAAATTTAATTATTTCATTTAATTTTATATTAAAAATTATTGGATTCAAAAAAAATATTACATAGTCGAATTATATAGTGAATAAATGAAAAATTTTAATTATATTTCACTTATTTTCATTAATTGTTTACTAAAAATTTATTGAAATAATCGAATTATAGTAATCGAACAATTCATTTCAAATTTTAAGAATTATGGTATGTTTGATTGGAATTGGTATATTTCATTATGGCATATATTTAATTGAAATTGATTAATAAGAAATGAATCATATATATAATATTATTATTTATATCAATGAATTATCTGAATTTTCTCCAAAAAACATTAAGTAAGGAGAAATTATGAGACTTGAAAGAGATAAAAATTAGTGATTTTCTATATGTATCAAATCTCGAATTTGTGTTAAATGATCTCGAGCTTTTTTGTTATTTCAATAATAATATTTTTTTGCCAATATACCATATACTTTCTTTTTATTAATTAAGATTTCAGTTTATAATTGCTTAGAACGATACTGCAATTACTATATTGTATTTACTTACTGTAATTAATTTTATGTAATACTGTAGATGCCATACTGTATTTAATACGTTGTAATTACTTTTATAGAATACTATATTCGCTACACTGTAGTTGCTTTTATGCAATTCCGCAATATTGTAACAATGACTACACTGTAATTACCTTGATGTAGTGCTATAATTACTATCTTTATGTTGTATCTTTATGTTGTACTGTAATTACTATACTGTATTTAGCTCACTATTTTGCACTGTAGTCACTTCCACGCAAATTACAAATTTAATAGTTTAAAATCATTGCACGAAAAGATATATGGAATGTTTGAAAAATTGTTGCCATTGAAAAGAAAAAAAAAATAACAATTATTGTAAAGATGGATTAGAATGTAATTTTAAGAGAATTATTCAATTTTTAGATATTATAATTTCGTAATTTCATTTTATTACCAAATTTTGAAGCTAAAATTAGAAGCAAACTTTTAAAACTTTCTAACATTTCTCTGTTCACTTTTGTTATAAAAATCTTTTCAAAAGATGAATCTTTTGAGATATATCAATTGAAATTTTAAATGGTATTCTTTAGCTATTTTATCAGCTATTTTATATCAATCTTTAGCTATCAGCTATTTTATATCAATCTTGAATCAAATGTACAAACATTTTGCCAAATATTTAAAATCGATCTTTAAATATCTAAAGCTATGCAAGAATTTATTACTATATTATTTTTAATTTATGCTGTAAAAATTTCTATAAATAGATTTAATCAATGTGAAATAATACGATATTTCATACTTTTGATATATATCATATCAATATGATCAAATTTTTCATATTCAATAAATAAAAAAATAAATATTTTTGATAAATATTTTAGATTAATTTTACCAAATAATTTCATATTCAACAAGTAAATAACATGTTTGATAAATATTTTAAAATAATTTTACTAACATTTATAATCAATAAGCAAAAAAAAAAAATCAATATTTCTTATCTTCTAATCAATATGTCAACATTTTGATAAAATATTTAAAACCAATAAAGGAAAAAAATCATTGTTTATGATATGCGATAAAAAAACAAGATAACACTTAAATAAATTATTTGTACTAATTGTAAAATTAAATTCGTTCATAAAATTTGCACATATTTCATAATTTACAGGTAGCACATTATTGCAGTAGCACATTATTACAGGTATCAAATTATTACAGGTAGCACACTATTACAGGTAGCAAATTATTACAGGTGGCATATTATTACAGGTAGCACATAATCCATTACAATTTGTTACCGCCCAATCAGGTGCAACTGCTTTATGCGAACAAGCAAAACAACAACTTATCATATCTGATCAACAAAAACGCATGCGTGATGAAGCTCGCAAGAATACGGTATATATAAAATTGAAATTATTTATTTTTTTTTTTTTTTGGAGCTGATACTATCAATTCTATCAATTCACAAAAAGTTAAATAACTTCTTTTTGACAAAAATTTTTAAACAAAATTTTATTTTAAATTACATTTTATTTTATTCTAATTTTTATCAATTCTTCCAATTTTTTTTTTCTTTGAAAATTCAAATTTTTAATTATATTTTTTTGCTTTTTTAAAAAATAAAAATTTTTTTTTCAAACTTATCAATACCATGTATTAATTATATTTTAGTAAAAATGATAATTTGTAAAAAAATTTTCAATTTCCTTATTTAAAAGGAAGAAGTAACTGGTAAGAATTTGATGTAATTAAATTGAGAGAATTAGATGAAACTTTATATTTTATTACTTTTTTATTTTTTATTTTTTTGATAATATTTGACTTTTCATATATATTAGTGATAAGCTTCAGATAATTTTCAGTATAATGATGCTGATGATGATGAAGCAGGTTGGCAATCAAATTTAGATTCATGGTTATCAAAACGAAAAACAGCGATATCAAAATGGAAAGATGATATAAAAGCAACTGATATGTCCAATAGGTTTTATATTTATTTATCTACTTTTTTTTTTCATAACAAAAAATTAAAATGTTATTGAAGAAAAAAAATTTTGCATAAATAGTAAGTTGTTATTTTGTTATTTGTAAAAATTTTTTTCCCAACAGATTATCATAGATAGATAAGTAATGATTATAAAATTCATTTTCTTTATTTGAAATTCTTCAAATTATAAGCAAAAAATTTGTCTCTCATATTTTCCAATAATTAATTAATTTCGAGAATTATATGAGAAATTTCTGGAAATAATTCTCATTATATTTAAATTAAAAAACAAATTTTTTACTTTTATTATAAAATTTAATTGGAGTAATTTAATTTTATATTAATTTTATGATCAGAAATTATCAATTAAATAATTTTAACAATGATAAAAATATTAATTGAAAAATATCAGAAATAATAATAATGAGCGAGAAGCTACTGCTGAAAATGAAATAATTCAACAACAACAACAACATCAACAACAACAATACCAACAACAACAATATCAACAACAACAACAAGTGAAGCAAAAATATCGACAACAATCGAGAAACGAACTTATCACTGATTCGAAAAAGGTTGATAACATTTAGAAAAAGACTCAAAAAAAAAAGATAAAATGTTGATATGTTTTAGAATAAAAAAAAGATTTAGAAAGAAAAATTAAAATTGATATAAACGATGAAACTTTTTTTTTGCAATTTTAAATTTAAAAAAAAAAGCATTTTATTATATTTTATTATCTATTCCTTTCTTTCTTTCTTATTTATTTATTCTCAAATAATATAATCTATTCCTTTCTTTCTTATTTATTTATTCTCAAATAATATAATCTATTCCTTTCTTTCTTATTTATTTATTCTCAAATAATATATAAATGTACCAAATAATTATATATTTTTATATATAAATTTAAAATATTTAATTTTTTATTTTAATACTAATATATATATGTACTAATATTAATACTAATATATATTTAATACTAATATACAGATGCAGCAGATATGTTTAACTTTTCCTCCTTTCGTTTTTTTTTTTTTTTTATTTAACTTTGTTTATTTTTCATTTCATTTTTTTTTTACAAAAATGTTATTACAGTAATGTATATATGATCTATTACGGTAATGTATGTTATGATGATTGCAAACAGGTTCACGTAAAAACGTAAATTTTTCACTTAACGTTTGTTTTTTTTTTCCTTTTTTACGTTTAATTTTAATGTTTATACGGTAATACATATATATAATGATTGCTCACACATGCATGTAATGATGTAAATTTTTCATTTAAATATTTTTACTTTAATTTTTCGTCGTTTTTTACATTTAAAAATTAATTATATAATTGTTATCATTATCACTAACACTACATATAATATCATATACTTTTATCACTTCTAACATTTTTCTATTTTCTTTCGTTTTTCTTTTATTTGCAATAAAAATTTTTCTCAATATTTACCATGTGTTTTATTTCATTTTTTTTTTCACGATCGTTTTTGCTGCAAAATATTTTTCTTATCATTTCTCGTCGCAGATAACAAAAATTATTTTTTTTATCCAAAAATAAATTTCTGCGATTAACTAAACAATGAAACGAAAGGAATGAAAAAATTGAGCAAAATCGTTGTTTATATCATTAAATGACCTATTAATGCCCAAGGTCAATAATTTATATTACATTAATTTTGTTCATTTCTTAGGTATTATTTATCAATTCGGAAGTATTTTCAAGGGAAGAAAATATCGAAATTTATCTTTTATATTTTTATAATTTCAACATACTTTTTTTTTTTATTTTGCTTGTACGTATACGCAATTATTCAAGAAATTGATAAATATCACAATCATATGATTTATCAGTTGATTGAAGTATATAACGTAAATGACGTATTTCATGTATATGCAAGCAAAAGTTTGTAATCACATGAATTATACATGTTGCAAATATTCATAAACGACGTATTTCACGTCCGTAGAATAATAATCAGATGTTTATTAATCATCTGCATTATTTTGTATCTTGCAATCTTCATCGATTATAGCATTCTAGGAGAAAAATGATAATTGACAAAAATTCTTATCAATTTTATTAAGGCAAATTCGGAACTTTGAATGCTTCAAAAATTTTTTATTAATATTAAAGTACAAGATTTTTAACATTAAAAATTAAAAAATCTTTTGTTGAAATGATCGTTGTAGAAAAAAATTCGATAAATTTTAATAAGAATTAAAAACTTAAATAAATGAATTTTTTATATTTAAATTTATTAAATATATACATATGTATATTAATATAAAATCATACATATAGTTTAAAAATTTAAATGTACGGTATATTTTCACCTTAAATTCTTTATATATGTACATTTATAGATAGAATAGATAGTCGTAAAATTTTTATAGGATAACGAAAAGCAAATCAAAATAATTTTATTTTATGATTTGTAAATCGCTGGGCAGAATAAATTTATTATTTCGTATCATTTATCATTTATATCCCAATAACATCTTTTCCTTATCTTATCATTTTGATTTTTTTTTTTTTTTTTTTTTTGTAATGTCCTTCATCGTATTGACAATTTTATCTGCATTTTTTAAATTTTTTTCTATATTTAGATTATTGCATAATAAAGTTATGTAAGGAAGCTTTGCCCTTTTTTTTTAAGTTTTATGTTTCCATCTTCCTTCTTATTGCTCTAGGATTAGCATGATTGATAAGAAGTGATAATTATGATTATATAAAGAAGTGAAAATTTTTATTTTAATAAAAAGAAAAATGAAAGTTTGTTTCTTTTCAATTTATGTAGGAAATGATCAATTTTTGCTACATTAATCACAATTTTGCTATTATTGTTTGAATAGAAATTTGATGGAATCTCGAGAGTGTAAATTCCTTGAATATTGTAAGAATAGCTTTAGCAAAAAAAATGAAAATTTATTTTTTATACATTTAAAACAATCAATTTTACTATATATTAATAACAATTTTGCGCTTGATGAAATCTCGAGAGTATAAATTCCTTGAATCATTTAAACAATCAATTTTTACGATATATATATTAATAACAATTTTGCCTTGATGAAATCTCGAGAGTATAAATTCCTTGAATCATTTAAACAATCAATTTTTACGATATATATTAATAACAATTTTGCCTTGATGAAATCTCGAGAGTATAAATTCCTTGAATCATTTAAACAATCAATTTTTACGATATATATTAATAACAATTTTGCCTTGATGAAATCTCGAGAGTATAAATTCCTTGAATCATTTAAACAATCAATTTTTACGATATATATTAATAACAATTTTGCCTTGATGAAATCTCGAGAGTATAAATTCCTTGAATCATTTAAACAATCAATTTTTACGATATATATATTAATAACAATTTTGCCTTGATGAAATCTCGAGAGTATAAATTCCTTGAATCATTTAAACAATCAATTTTTACGATATATATTAATAACAATTTTGCCTTGATGAAATCTCGAGAGTATAAATTCCTTGAATCATTTAAACAATCAATTTTTACGATATATATTAATAACAATTTTGCCTTGATGAAATCTCGAGAGTATAAATTCCTTGAATCATTTAAACAATCAATTTTTTACGATATATATTAATAACAATTTTGCCTTGATGAAATCTCGAGAGTATAAATTCCTTGAATCATTTAAACAATCAATTTTTACGATATATTATTAATAACAATTTTGCCTTGATGAAATCTCGAGAGTATAATTCCTTGAATCATTTAAACAATCAATTTTTACGATATATATTAATAACAATTTTGCCTTGATGAAATCTCGAGAGTAAAATTCCTTGAATCATTTAAACAATCAATTTTTACGATATATATTAATAACAATTTTGCCTTGATGAAATCTCGAGAGTATAAATTCCTTGAATCATTTAAACAATCAATTTTTACGATATATTAATAACAATTTTGCCTTGATGAAATCTCGAGAGTATAAATTCCTTGAATCATTTAAACAATCAATTTTTACGATATATATTAATAACAATTTTGCGCTTGATGAAATCTCGAGAGTATAAATTCCTTGAATCATTTAAACAATCAATTTTTACGATATATATTAATAACAATTTTGCGCTTGATGAAATCTCGAGAGTGTAAATTCCTTGAATATTGTAAGAATAGCTTTAGCAAAAAAAAAATGAAAATTTATTTTTTATACATTAAACAATCCATTTTTATTATACTAATAATAATATTGCTAATTATTATTTGAATGGAAATTGCTGGAGTCTGTCGAGAATATAAATTCTTTGAGTATTTTAACAAAAAAATTGAAAGCTTTTTTTTTTTATAATTTATATATTTAAATAATCAATTTTTATTATATTATCACAATTTCGCTACTATTGTTATTATTTGAGGGATGAATTGATGGAATCTCGAGAGTACAAATTCTTTGAAAATAGATTCTCGAAATGATTTGTTCAAGATGATTGTAAAGATCTATTTAGTTGATTTGGAGAAGAAGGAAAGAAAGATTTAACTATTGCTACTGTCCTCATTTCTTCTTAATGTACTAAATGACATTTTAATGAAAATAGCATTATCACTACTACTACTACTACTGCTACTTTACTACTACTACTACTACTACTACTGTTATTATCATCAAATCGATATGCATACATACATACACAAACATACACACACACATACACACACATATACATACACACACATACATACATATATGTACACTTATATATATATATATTGTTGACAATAATATTCATTCAATTTCAAACATTTCTACCTTTGATATCTTGATAATACTATATCATTTTATCAATCAATCTATTTTATTAAATAATAATTCCTTCCTTTTTTTTTTTCTATGTATCAATTTTTAAATTGAAAAATTTTTATCAATCAATTTTATCACAAAAAAAATACGAAAAAATTTATTTTGTTTTCCCTATTGGTATTTATCCTTTTTTTGGGTTAAAGTTCATCAATGACATTATTTTACAATTTTGAATTTGAATGTACATGTATGTAAACTCAGCCAATCACTTCAATGTAATTTTTGTAACTAATTTTATTCATTTATTTTAAATGAATAAATGTCATTAAAGTTAAAAAATTTTCAATCATTTGGTTTTTTTTTTTTTTTTTTTTTAAATTTTTCTTTCGCTTTTCATTTGAAACACTTTCATTTTTCATTTGTAATTTAACGAAAATTTCTTCGATTTTTTTTCCGTCTTTTTTTGGAATTTTTTAATTTATAAATTTTAATTTTTTTTATTTTAGAAATTTTTATAAAAAATAAAAAAGTATGGTAATTGTTATTAAAATAATTAATTTTAATTAGAAAAAAAAAGCAATAATAACAACTAATGAATTTATCATTTCCATTTTATATTTTATTTAATAAATTTAATAATTATTATTTTTCTGATTTCGGTTCTTAAATACTTTACTTTTTTTTTTTTACTGGATACTGTATTATTTTATAATTCTCATTTATTCAATTATAACTATCATCATAAGGAAACTGTAGGAGAATAAAAAATTTGCTGAAAAATCGATCAAATATCATTTGATGATAAGCTTTGATATCGAAATATTAAAATATCGAAATATTAAAATACGCAATTAAATAATTTCGTAGATTTCTAGCATAACAATTTCTAGAAAAATTAAGAAAGAAATATTCAAATATAGCAAAGTATTATTTTTAAAAATTAATCATTAGAACGAAAAGAAATAAAAAAAAAAAAAAATGAAATGATAAGATAAAAAATTTGATTTGATTTGATCTGACCTATCCAACTATCTATACCTAAGCAAATAATTAATTTAATTTGACCTATCTACCTGTTGTACAACAACAACAACAACAACAACAACAACAAAACAATATATTAAAGATTTATGATAATCTTTTTCTTTTTTTCTCTATCATTTTGAAAAGTTTTTTTTTTTCGTTTTAAAGAAAAAAAAAAAAAAAAAAACTCCACTAATGTTAATTGATTGTGTTCCAAATTTTTTAAAATTCATAACAAAAATAAATTTCAGAAAAATATTACAACAATTTCATTCATTTTTTTTTCGATTTGTTTTAAAACAAAAAAGAAAAAAAGAAATTTATTTTATAATAAATAAAAGTAATTATTATTTAATACAATTGAAAAAATATTCCTATTTCAATGTGTAGTGCAAATTTTTTTCTTTGATTTTTAAAAAAATTCTAATTTCATAATATTTATTATAAATTAACAAAAAAAAATTAAATTAAATTTGTTAAGAAAAAATTTTAAATTAAATTTATAATTTCATTATTCATTTCTAATTTCATCATTCGAATATTCTTCTATTTATGAATGATTTTTTTTTTTTTTTTTTTTTTGATAAAGGAATTTGAATAATTTTTAATGATTGATATGATTTCCTTTTTTTTGAGTTTTTATTGAGTTTTTAATTTTTGACAATAAAAGAGAAAGAAAATTGAAGTGTTCAATTTATTAATTAACTAAATATTTTTCGATCTTTTTTTTAGCGATTAATTAGATCAATACTAGGAATTGGTAGGAAATTACTAACAAATAAATAGTAACTAATCTTTTAACAAAAATTGGAGCAAATATTTGAAAATTTGATTTCAAATTTCTCGAAATATTTTATTAGAAGTTTAAATTTCTCGAAATATTTGATCAGAAGTTTAAATTTCTCGAAATATTTCATCAGAAATTTTAGGTTAGCCTTATTAGTTCAGTCGCGGGTTCGAGCCCCGTAGTGGGTTATACAATTTTTCCCTTGTCTTGTTTGCATTTTTTTTGTTAGAAATAATAAATGATAACTAATTCTTTTTAAACGTAATATTAGCAAAATTAGTAAAAAAAAAAATTACACTCAATTCGATTATAACTTCGACGATTTATTTAAAAAAGAAAAACGAGAAATTTCCTGCAAAATTTTCGATCATAAAACTTTGGTTTTGTGATTTTATACAAAATCTAAAACTTTCACTTATTTTTCTTTCAGTAATTTAAATTAGTCAGATTTTATGAAACTGATAATAAAATGAAGTTAATTATTAAGTGATAAAAGTGATAAGTAAAGGTACATAAAGGAGAAGAAAAAATGATAAAGAACAATTAAAAAAAATTAACAGAACTCTTTATTTCAAATTTTGCAAAAAATTAGCTTAATTGTTTGTTTTTTCATTAAAATCAAACTAATATAGGAAAATTAATTTTTTGCTTACTTAATAACTGATAATAATTATCAAGAAGAGAAAGTTTGACATGCGAAAAGTTTGTCTTCTTTGCTTTTGCTTTGATCATATTTTTGTTGATCGAGCAAAATTAACTGATAATCATATCACAAACTATTATTATTTACCGTATCCTTATTTTTTACATAATTAATACTAATCTTGACAATATATTTGGTTCAAAAATGATATAAAACGATATTTTGATTGAAATGATGAAATAAGATATAATAAATATTAAATAATATATGCTTGGAATATAATGGAATTATCGATAAATAGATTTTATTTTTTTGTATGGAAATGATTTTGAATGATCGGGATGAAATATTATCGAGATTAAGTTACGATTTACCTGAGACTGATAAGATGTCGGGAATGAAACGAGAAAAAAAAAATGAAAAAAATGAAAAATCGGACAGTGTTTGTTTAGATTGAAAATTATGAACAATTAACAATTGTAACAATTAAATGTATTTTGGATTCGTTTTTTTGGCTGAAAATAAATTAATTAATTCAAAAATATTAAATTTTTTATATTTAAAACTTAAGCCTTAAAATTAAAATACTTTTTTGCAGTATTGAAATAATCTAATAATTTTTCATAGTTCTTAGAATTAGTAAATTATTTAAAATAATCAATACGTTATTGAATTAAAATATGACTGATAAGATAAGAATAAATTATGTGATTATTGCTATAAAATAATAAGAAAAGGATGAAAATTTTAAAAATATAATTATAAATTTCAAAAAAAAAATAATAATCAAATGAATAATTTTGAAAATGAAATAACACTTTTAATTTTGTCCATATAAATTTTAAAATTTATATTATATTCTAGTTTCTCTTCTTTTTCCCTCTACAACAAACCAGTTTTTTTTTTTTTTATTTGATAAACGTTAAATAAATCTGCATCAATTTTCGCAATATTTTTATCAATTTTCGCAATATTTTTATCAATTTTCGCAATATTTTATCAATTTTCGCAATATTTTTATCAATTTTCGCAATATTTTTATCAATTTTTGCAATATTTTTATCAATTTTCGCAATATTTTTATCAATTTCGCAATATTTTTATCAATTTTCGCAATATTTTTATCATTCTGCAATTTTTTATCTGTAATATTATTATTTCAATTTTTTTTTTATCTTATTAGATAGAATAGCAATTATCATTATATTTTGATTTGATTTCTGAAAATTTTTATCAAAATTATTCTGATTATTACTATATGAATTTAATAATTTATAAAATATAATGAAACTATATGATCTATCTATAATTGATAATGATTATGATAATCATCATATTTATCAGAAATATGTTGGTTAAATAACATTGCACTATTAAGTTTCAATTAAATTAACTTTCGAAAATATTATAATATTTCAAAATAAATTTATTACAATAGGAAGCATTTTCGAAAATTAATCAGATCATCGAGCGACATTATCGATGAAGAGATATTAATTTTACGAAATCTTTATCAAAATTAGGAAAATATTCGAATTTAATTTTATCACCACGATCATTTTATCAGCGCGTAGAACAATGTGATCGATTTTAATCAATCACAACAACAAGGATTTATTCATCCAAAACAATTTTATAATTTGATTTCTCAAAATTTTTCATCAAAACTATTCTGATTATTATTACTATATGAATTTCATAATTTATAAATATACTTTAATTTGATTTCTGAAAATTTGATAGATATAATATTTATATATAATTTAATGGATGAAACGAATCAAATACTTTATAAAATTGATTAAATAAGCTGTAATTTGGAATATTCCTTATCACTTTATCAACAAATAGGAATACTATAATGGATAATAAATAATAGTATTAGTAATAGTGATAATATTAATAGCTATATTGTTAAAGAAATCGATGAAATATCACAAATAGCGATTAAGATTTCTATTTCATCGCATTTTTTATATAGTTTTAGTATTAGAATTCAATTTTTCATTGATAAAATGATTTGAATATTAGTATTCGATTAAAAGTATTCATATCATTGATAAAAAACGATTTGAAATATTTATTGAGCAATTAATATTATTGTAATATTTTCACTTCTTCTTATCACTTAATCATTCATTATTATTAATCTGCAAATAAAATTTAGTAAAAATTTGATTTATTCTTTCAATCATTCAATAATAAATATTTAAATCATTTTTTATCAATGATTAAATTTATGCATTACATACCTATAAAAAATATTTTGATTTAAATTGATTCGAAAAAAAAAATTAGATTAATCTGATATATTTTTCCCGATTGAAAATAAGACAAATTCAAAGTACTGTCTTTTTTTTATCCGTATTTTAATTTTAGTTTAATCACTTTTTTCATGATTGAATCATTTGTTACTTGTTGATATTAACTTTATCATTATCATAAGCTATCATAATTGTAAAGAAAAAAAATTTGCTATATTTATTAAGTTTTATGTTTGTAATTTTCTATTAAATAGTTATAATTCGTATTGATAGTAAGACTAAAATTCAAATTTCTCGTTTGATTTTAACCAGAATTATTAATTATAGTGTTTCAGTAGTTGATAATAATTATCACAGTATTATAGAGCTCTAACTTCCCTGATAACAATGCAATTGTATAACTTTTTTGATAATCATTCAGTTTCGTCAATAACTTTTGATAATCATATAGTTTTATAGTTTTCTTAATAACTATTCATTTATATCATTCCTGATAATGATTCAGTTTTTCTATTAAAAAAAAAAGTTGATAAAATTCATTGCAAAATTGATTAATTCAAAGGAAGAAAAGATCAAGTGATAACAATAGATTGTAATATTTGATTGTACGCCATTGATCTTTTATCTATGCAAATTTCTCTCTTCTCCCTCCTTTATTTATTCTTTTTTAAATAAATTTTTCTAAAATTTAACGATTGCCTCATTGCCTATCCTATATACATTGCATATATGTATATATATAAATACATTGGAGAATAATAAAAATGAATAAAAAACTTTTGTACCTTTTAAAAAAGAATTGTCAATTAATGAGATTTTTCGGCACTTATTTCGTCTCTTTTCTTCTCTTTTTTCTTTACATTTCCTCATTTATTTCTATCATATTTTTTAAAATAATCTTGATATAAGCTATAACCTTAAAAATCTTGATATAAGTTACAAGCTTAAAATAATCTTGATATAAGCTATAACCTTAAAAATCTTGATATAAGTTACAAGCTTAAAATAATCTTGATATATAGCTATAACCTTAAAAATCTTGATATAAGTTACAAGCTTTAAAATAATCTTGATATAAGCTATAACCTTAAAAATCTTGATATAAGTTATAACTTCCTAAAAAATCTTGATATAAGTTATAAATTCTTAGAAAATCTTGATATAAGCTATAGCCTTAAAACCTTGATATAAGTTATAAATTCCTGAAAATCTTAATATAAATTCTTAAAAAATCTTGATATAAGTTATAAATTCCTAAAAAATCTTCGTATAAGTTACAAGCTTTTAAAAATCATGATCATAAGCTTTTTAAAAAAAAGTAGCATATATTTAAATATTATTAATTAAGCAATAAATTAAGTGATTGATAATATGATAAATAGAATAACTTAAAACTTATAAAATGCATCAAGATTTTTTTTTAAACTTAATTTCTTCAAATTTTTGGATTATCAAAATGATTGGAATTTGAAAAACTTGTTATGTTATAAATATTAATTTTGTCAACATTATGATTTTTTTATTTCTTCTTTCTTGCATATTTCTTAGTAAGTTAAAAAAAATTGATAGCATATATTTGAATATAAAATAATAATTAAATACTAAATAATATAATAATTAAATTAGAACTTAACAAACTTATTATATTATACATTGATTTTGTTAATATTATTTAGGTTTTAATTATTTTTAAATTTTGAAATTATCAAAATGAAATTTTTTTTTTTTGCTTTTTTCGAAGGAACTATATGTAACATTTTATGGAATAGTTGATATTTATGGATGAGAAAAATTGAAATTTTTTTTTTTTTTTTTAAAAATTTCTCATAAATTTTTAAAAATGTGAATTCTCCGTAAATAACAATTATACAGCATATTTTATTGTGTTATTGAAATATTTTTAAATTTTCACTTTTCTTTTTTTTTTCAGCAAACAGACGATTGTCTAATATCCAGTTCAAGCATTATTATTGGAGGAACATCAGGAAGATTCTGGAATCGAGAATAATTGTCGAAGTAGTTCGATTGACGATCATTCACCAATTGCATCAGTTTGATTTCTTTCCATCAAGTTAGTTTTTTTTTTTTTAACTCAAATTTTTAAATTAAAAAAAAAAGTAAACAAAGCGAATTGAAATTTATACTATTATTTATTCAGATTTTCATATGAAATAAAGTGAAAAAAATAATACTTTTTTTTTTTAAATTACAAAAAAATTGTGAATGAAATTTTTTCTTGACAGAAAAAAAAAACGAAAGAATTTCAATCATATCAGTTTTTATCATCTATATCAATCATATCAAATTTTATCATCTATATATATGTATATGTATGTATGATCAAAACACACAAAAAAAAAAAATAAATTGGCTCAAATTAGATAGTTTAAAGAATAAAGAAAACGCGATTTTTGTCCTAATTTCTAACTTTCTAAAATTAACACACATTTTTTTTCTCCTTTAATCATTATTGTTAATGTTTAATTATCATGTAAATTAAAATTATCATATCATATGAATCGATGTGTTAAAAATAGTATCATGTAAATTAAAATTATCATATCATATGAATCGATGTGTTAAAAATAGTATTCTTTCCATCAAGTTAGTTAATTCAACTTAAAATACGAATTAAATTTTAATATATTTGAAATTTACTTCTTTTCTTTTTTCCATCTAATATTTCAGTTGAATTAAATCAATTGGATACTAGAAATTCATTTACCTCATCATTATCATCATCACCATCAAACTATCAACAAAATTGTTATCAACACCTTGAATTATCACCTCCATCAAACGTATCAATTCCTGAAAAAAGCTTTACTCATCCGATAAATAATCATAACAAAACTGATACAGAAGATCGTCATTCAATTCCGTCAACTAGTAAATTATTTCGCACAGATACAATCACAAAAGCTGATTTTTCTGAACAGGTTAGCAAAAAATTTATTAATTTCTAATAATTACTATTTTTGAAACAATCACTATTTTTGTAATAATCACTATAAACAATCATTAAATCTTTATAATAATCACTTAAAAATGATATATAATTTATCACTTTTTTTGCTAAATATTTATTAAATTATTGCATTTACTTAATAATAAATCTTTTTCAATTATCACATTTTAATCATTGCAAAATGATAAATTGATAAGCATTTTTTTTAACAATAAAATAAACATCTAAATGAATGATACAAAAAGTAAAAAATAAAAATAAAAAATAAAATGTTAAAAAAATAAAACTTGTTATTTGAAAATTGTTGCTTGATTTGCTTTTTTTTTTTTTTTTTTTTTTTTGAAATAACAATTCAAATTAATACGAATGAGAAATATTAAATCTTTGCAATAAATTTACTAAAAAATATTTTATTGCTGAAATCATTTTATTCATATAAATCGAATTTCTCATTCATTATCAACTGCTCTCAATTATTTGAATAATTTTGATAATAATAGTGAAAATTCGCTTTTTTTTTAAATTCGTAATTTTCAAATCAAACATTGCAATTTTAATTTTGTCCAAATTAAACAATTTTTTTCTATTTTTAATAATATATTAGAAATGAAGAAATAAAGAAAAAGAAGTAAAGAAAACTAAATAATTTATGATAATATTAATTTACAAAACTTATTTATAACTTCATTATCAATAATGATATGATTAACAGTAATGATTTCGATTTTTCATTTGTTTTTCCTTTTTTAAATAATTTATGATAATATTAATTACAAAACTTATTTATAACTTCATTATCAATAATGATATGATTAACAGTAGTGATTTCGATTTTTCATTTGTTTTTCCTTTTTTAAATAATTTAGATAATATTAATTACAAAACTTATTTATAACTTCATTATCAATAATGATATGATTAACAGTAGTGATTTCGATTTTTCATTTGTTTTTCCCTTTTTTTTTTTGCAAAATATTTTAGTAAAAAATTTTTTTATTAATTGATTTTTCAATTTGTGTAGTGAGAAAGGATAAGATTTAAATTTTGGGAGGTTCTTTTTAGTTTTTCTTTTTGTCTTCGAAAAATAGTACATTTTAGAAATAATTCAAATTTTGCAAAAGTCGTTTTCTTGTTTTCGTCTTTTTTTTGTTGTTCAAAATTTCGGAGGAAGAAATAATTTTCAAATTTGAAAAACTTTTTGGTAAATTTTTGTTTAATCGATAAGTTGCTGAAGGAATAAATCAAAAAAAAAACTTTGATTTTAAATAAAAAAATTTTAAATTTATTTTACAGAAAAAAAGTCATAAATATATTATTTTTATAAATAAATTAAAAAAAAATCATATTTTATGTCATGTTTTAAATATAATAATGATGATTATTATTATCGTTATCAATAAATTATAGTGATAATTTATTGGCCATCAGCAACTAGCTGTAAGCATAATTAATGATTGATTTAGGTGTAAAAATGTAATCATTTAACTTTTTAAGTAACTTTTTTTTCAAGTAACTTCTTTTATAATATTCTGTTATTTATTTCTTACATAACATATTTCTAAGCTTAAAAAATGAAAGCTTATTTAATAATTAAAATTTAATGGAATTTTAAAAATTTATAACTGAATGAATTGAATTATTTTACTGGAAATTATCATATACAAATATCAAAACTTGTATTTTTTTTTTTTTTTTTGTTTCAGAATCAATCAGGTAGTATAACACCACAAGCTGATAATTCACAACAATATCTTGCTGGTGGAATATCGGATTCTGATAGTGATTTGCCATCACCACCAGATTATCTTTTACCAATAGCAGTGATAGGACAACAACCAATAATATCAACAAATAATTTATATGATCGAAGTGAACAATTACTAACTTATAGTAACATGGTTTGTTTATTTACTATTCTGATTATTTTTTGATATAAAGTAATTGGAAACATGGTAAACATAAACATATCGATGATGTAAACATAAACATATCAATGTTAGTAAACATGAACATATCGATATAAATATAAATATGATTTTTTTATTATTATTATGATCAATATGATCAATTTTGATTTTCTTATTTTTTAAATAAATTAATTTTAAATAATTAAAAAACTAATAATTTTCAGAAAAGCAATTCTTTAAATAATTCATTATCAACAATAAAACGTGAACCATTATCAACTTTAACGGGAAAGCGTAATGCATCAACAACAATTGCAACTGATAATAGTAATATAATTTCTTTTTCCTCGTCACCTTTTTTTCATCTTCAAAAAATTTATTAACCTAAAATACAAATGAAAAAAAAAATAAATAAATGATGAAATTTTCCAATCATTGCTATTATTGGTTTTGCAACTTATTAGAAAAAAATAAATCTGTGATTTCCATAATCATGCTGATATTTCATAATCATATTGATATTTCATAATCATACTGATATTTCATAATCATATTGATATTTCATAATCATGCTAAAGTTTGTTTTGCGAAATTCTAGCGAGCAATAAATAATCTTATGAATCATCATCATAATAAAAATCAAAAAAAAAATGATAATTTTATCAGCAGAAAAAAAATAATTGATGAATCTTTCCAATTATTGCTATTATTAGTTTTGCAATCTATATAAAAAAAAAAAATAAACTTATATTTTCATAATCATACTAATATTTCGTAATCATATTGATATTTCATAATCATATTGATATTTCATAATCATATTGATATTTCATAATCATACTAATATTTCATAATCATATTGATATTTCATAATCATGCTAAAGTTTTTTTGTGAAATTTCAATGAGCCATAAATAATCTAATGAATCATCATCATAATAAAAAGCAGAAAAAAATTATTTTATACATATTTTAAACAAACTTTCCAAATGTAAATGTGATCAATGTAAGCACATTTCGAATATGTAACAAACGTTTATCAAAATTTTAGGCATGCTTATGTTACTAAATGATAAATTATCATTTAAGCTTAATGTTTAAATATTATCAGCTGGTTTAAATAATATATTATAAGCTATAAAAATATGATAGCATTTTTTTTTTTAATTTTTATTTTATATCAAATTTTCTCATCAATAATTCAACTTTTATTTAATAGCTGTAAGATTTCCGACACTTCGACAAACTAATTCACCGTATCATCATAATTATAATAAAGCAATAACTGAAGTGAACGATGATAATATTCAAAATGAGGCCGATAATAATATTAATAAATCAAAACAAGTTTGTCCATCTCATTTTTAATTCTTTTTTTTTTGCTACAATTTTTTTATATCATATTAATATATATATATATACAAAGATAGTTATATCATACACGTTATTGAACTTAATATATTTAATTTTAAATTCCAATCTAATATGAGAAATACAAAAATTCTATACTATCATTTATAGGTTGCATCATCATTTGCACCGCATACTTCAACAAAATTATCATCAATTCAAGCCAGAGGAAATCTTGTAGGAACGACTGATAGTATCTATCCTCGTACATCGCCAAAATTTTCAAGAACTAGTCGTTTAACGAATGAAATTCATGAGGTAAGAAAACATTGCTACGATGCTTGCATACTGTATTTTACAGTATTTAATACTCGTATACGGTGTACTACAGTATTCAATGTGTTTAACTTATTAACTGTCAAATTAGAAATTTATATGAATTATTTACTATTTAAACGTTAATTATTAATCATTCATACTTATTCATTTCTTACTTATTTGTAAACTTTAAATACAGTAAATTCTGTAATATTGCAATATACTATTAATTATTATTTAATTTTTTATTACTTTATCGCTTATTTTATTGCTCAAATTTTGCAAATAAATTTTAATTAAATTTACTCAGTTAATTTTCAGAATTGTTTAATCTAATTTTTTGTAATTTTTATTCAGATTACGGTTGTCGTTTAACAATATTTTATTTTTAAAAAAATAATAAAACAATTCTAATTAATAAATTTGCATAATTTTTTAGCAATAAAATGATTTTATTAATAAATGAAATGAATAATAATAGTGATGATGACGATAATAATAATAATAATAATAGTAATAGTAATGATATGATAAAATAATTTATACGATGATATTCGTTGACGTCTGCACTTTATCAAAATTATCGCCAAAAACAAATATTAGGCTAATTAATATTTCATAATTGAAAAATTCTTTTATTATTTATATTTTATAACTGAGAATTTTACAAAATTGCCGCCGAAGTATTAACAAATTTCGCTTCAATCGAAATAATCATTTCGCTGCCACATATAAATTTAAATTTTTGCATATAAAATTGAGATGAAATAAAAGGAAAAAAAAATATTTCAAATCTATCCTTTCTTATATTTGCATTTCTTCAATTTTATTTCCACCAACAATTACATCACATCTTCCCTTCTATTATATGAAAAATTCATGCATTTTTTTTTCTACTGATTTTTCATCATCAATTAATTGTTTATTTCTTTTAATATATCAGTTTGTCTTTTGTTTTCAAAATTATTTTTCACGTACATTATTTTTCGCGTAAAAAACTTCACGTGTTTTCTTTTTTACACGTTGATTTTTACGTTTTTTACCTTTCATCTAATGAAAAACTTGATATAATTTATTTGGTAAAATATCACTATATTTTACTACTTTATTAAATATTTTTATTTTCTATTGTTTCATTCAATATATTAATTCTTATAATAGTAGGAGATGAAAGATTGTATTTTTTTATTTTTGTAGATAGCAGTTCCAAAATCACATCTAAAAACTGTTGATATTCAATTTGAAGATAAACCAGGTGCTGCTTATCAACCAAGCAATATCGATAAGAATAATACAAAAATGGTTGTTAAATTTTTTTCATTTAGTTTTTGAAAAATTTTTTAAATATTTTAAACAATAAATAAACCATTATTTTCATATTTTGCAAATCTGAGCAAAAAAAGAAATTATGAGTTTGGAAAGAATTTAAAATTTTTTAAAATTCAATCATCTTCCAAATTTCAGCCTATGATTTGTTGAAATGATTAAAAGCCTAGAAATTTAAGAGCCTAGAAATATAGTAGAAAATACAAATATTCATACATAAAAAAAGTTATTTTAGAAAATTGACAATGCATATAAAAATAATTAATTGTTGCATGAAGAGAATGAAAAATTTTCAATGAATAATTTTTCATTATAAATCTGATACATTTCTTAGACTCAACAAAATGGTAATGGTGAATTGATCAATGTAAAAATCAATTTGAATAATAATGATGATAATGATGATAAAATTGATACACGGAAACATTTTGGTTTTACAATTACCGGTGGTAAAGATAAAAATGCACCGATAAAAATTGATGCTGTTATTGTAGGAACACCTGCTGATGAAGCAGGATTACAGGTAAAATTTTTCAAATATTTACATACTTACTTTATCTATTAAAATTCCATCTACTGTACTTTAAATTTTTTTTAAATAATTAAAAAATTAAATGATACTGAAATGCTATAAAGTATTTTTTTTGAACTTTGAACTTATTAAAGTAATATATTTGTGATTTTTTTCATATTTAAATATATACATATGGTTAAGTGATGATTATTCTATCGGAAAAAATTAAATTAAACGAAATAATTTTATGCATTGATAAAAAATTATTGTTACGATATCAAGTATGAATGATAATGATTAGAAATGAAATTTGGAGCTTAATTGAAATATACTTGAATGAAAAGTTAAAAAATTAACATTTAGGTTGGTGATTTATTATTAAGTATAAATGGTGAATCAGTAATGGATAGATATTATCAATGTGTCGTTAGAATGTTGCATGAAGCAGAACGTATTGGTGATATTGAATTAAGGATTCGACGATCTGATAATGCTATTATTGGTATATGATTTCAGATAATCAAATAATCATTTTCTTTCTGTAAAATTAATTTTAAAAGTAAACAATTTAATTTGCAGTATAAATCTAACTTAAAAAAAGAATTTATCAATCAATACTGTCTGATCATTAACTTGAAAAAATAAGTAACAAATCAATCAATACTGTCGATTATCAGGCTTGAAAAGAAACAGCTTATCAATCAAAATTGTCTGATCATTAACTTGAAAAAACAATTAACAAATCAATCAATACTGTTGATCATCAGGCTTGAAAAATAACTTATCAATCAATACTGTTGATCATTAGGAAATAATGTTGATCTTGAGTGCAATTAGTTTATCAATGTAATACTGTTGATCATTAGGCTTGAAAGAATAATTGATCAATCAGTGCTATTGTTCATTATAAAAATGGCATCGTTTGATCAAAAAATTATGATACAATTTTTAAAAAAGCACTCAGTAATTAAAAATTAATCGTATCCTTCCTGTAAGAAAAAATTATTAATATTTTAAAATAAATTTTTCTCTCTGATAATTTTCAATTTCTCTCTGATAATTTTCAATTTTTTTTTCATTTAATTAATTAATGCTAATGAAATTTTACAGAAACAATTTAAACATTAATTAATGTATTTTTCGTATTGATGATCAATTTTTTGTTTCCATCTTCAAGAATCAAAATATTTGAAAAAATTAAATTATTCTTTTTTATAACGAAAAAAAAAAAAAAATTTTTTTTCCATTTTTTTTTTTCAGGTCCACGTATATCAGTTGAAAATTCATCATCAGCTATCGATCAGCAATCAACAATTTCATTTGATCAGAAACGAGCATTATTTGGTGATAAATGTACTATCAAAAATAATATCACTAAAGGATTTCGAAAACAAAAACACTCTCCGATACGCAAATATTCGACAATATCAAATGCAACTAAACATTCTGAAAATGGTAAAAAAAATTTCCTACAAAAACCAAAAAAAAAAAAAAAACGATTATTCGATAAAAAAATTTTATTAAATATTCGTACAGTAAGCATTTGAAAGAATTGAAAGAAAAAGCAAGAAAAATGGCAATATGCTAAAGTAAGACATTTATTTGAATATGAATTAAATTTCAAAAAAAAAAAAATTTTTTTTTATCAATTTGATGAATAGAAAAAAAAATTTTTTTATTTTGATAAATGCAAATTGATATATTCTATTTTCGCCTATAAAATTTGGATATTTACATTATGTCTAGAAGATAATGCTTTATTTTATTTTAATAATATTTTTAGTAAAATAAAGTATTAATTCAAAAATATGAGTAAGTATATGGTATTTTTAAATAAGTGAATTAAGCGTAATTTTTCAACTATCATCGAAATAAGCGTTTAGACAAAATTTTTCAATTACCATCGAAATAAGCGTAATAAGCGTAATTTTTTAAATTCTCATCGAAGTAAGCGTATTAAGCGTAATTTTTCAACTACCATCGAAATAAGTATTAGACGCAATTTTTCAAATACCATCGAAATAAGCGTAATAAGCGTATTTTTTAAGTTATCATTGAAATAAGCATACCACAGACGTATTAAGCGTGATTTTCCAACTACCATCCAAATAAGCGTACTAAGCATATTTTTTAAATTACCATCGAAATAAGCGTATTTTTTAAATTATCATCGAAATAATTGCGTTTTTAACTTATCATCATTCTTATCTGATTTTATCAAATGTTTATATTGAAATTGGTCAATAAAATTAAAAAAAGGTTTATAAAATTTTTTGAAATCCTTTTTTAGTTACACCTGGTACGATCGCTCCTGTTACGCATAATGTTAAAAATGTAATCGTTACACGTAGCAATTCCGCTTTATCATCAATGTCAACAATGGATGATGATGATCCACGTTTATCATATATTGGTGGAAAATATGCTATGCGGAATTCACGTGAACGTTTTTCCAGTCGTACATCACTTGCTAGTAGTACGTCATGTTCTATTACCGGTGCTAATGGAAATGATCCAGATTATCGTGTCATATCATTACATGATAAGCCAAAACCTGGTAAACTGGCTGATTTCATACCGGAAGTGGAACGAAAGAAAAATGTTAATCATAATCAGGATGATGATAATCCTTCGTATAGTTTTGGCATTTTCAGACGAGGTTCATAATCTATCATAAAATTTTTTACTTTTTTTTTTTTATAAAATAAATTATCATCAGAATTGAATATTATCAAACAAAAAAAAATAAAATAATAATTAAATAAAGTTAAACATTTTATAATAAAATTTTTATATTTTATGAATTATTTATATTTTAATTAATCAAAAATCAGTTTATTTCATTAGTTAATTGATCAATTAAATGATTTTTAATTTTTATCAAATAATAAAAAAAAATCATATTTTATATTATATTTTAAATATAATAATGATAATTATTATCGTTATCAAAAAATTATAGTGATAATTTATTGACCATCTTGCAGCTAGCTGTAAACATAATTAGTGATTGATTTAAGTGTAAAAATGTAATCATTTTTCAAACGAATCATTATATTTAAACATGATGATAATCAATAATTATCACTGTGATTTAATTTGTTTAAATTGAACAATTATAATAATCTCAGTAACGAAAATATTCTGATATACATAATCATGATAATATGATTTACAAATTCATTGAATTTCAATCAATATAATAAATGAAATGAAAGATAATAAAATTTTAGAAAGTGATGGCGACAGTTTTGTGAATTTGTTTGCGAATGAGGATGATAAGGAAGTACCACTGGTGTTACGTAATTACGATATAACTCCAGTTCGAAGTGTTACAACATCACCGATACAACATAAGGTAATTCGTACTTTGGTAAATATTTAGTATAATCATTATTAACTTGATAAACATTAGATGTGATGATTATTTATTCAGTAACATCAAACATAATCATTGTTTACTTCAGTAAATATCAAATATAATCATTATTAACATTGATAAACATTAGATGTGATGATTATTTATTTCAGTAAACATCAAAATAATCATTGTTTACTTCAGTAAATAACAAATATAATCATTATTAACATTGATAAACATTAGATGTGATGATTATTTATTTCAGTAAACATCAAATATAATCATTGTTTACTTCAGTAAATACAAATATAATCATTATTAACATTGATAAACATTAGATGTGATGATTATTTATTTCAGTAACATCGAACATAATCATTGTTTACTTCAGTAAATATCAAATAATAATCATTATTAACATTGATAAACATTAGATGTGATGATTATTTATTTCAGTAAACATCAAAATAATCATTGTTTACTTCAGTAAATATCAAATATAATCATTATTAACATTGATAAACATTAGATGTGATGATTATTTATTTCAGTAAACATCAAATATAATCATTGTTTACTTCAGTAAATAAAAATATAATCATTATTAACTTGATAAACATTAGATGTATGATTATTTATTTCAGTAAACATCAAAACATAATCATGTTTACTTCAGTAAATAACAAATATAATCATTATTAACTTGATAAACATTAGATGTGTATTATTTTTTTATATTATTTTATTTCAGTAAATATCAAACATATCATTTTTTGCTTTAGTAAATATTAAATTTATCATTATTTGCTTTAGTTGATAAATGTTTATTTTACTTAAATTTGAGTAAAATTTCCAAAATCAAAAATACCAAATATGCATTATTTTTTTTGCTTGCAAACACACATAGATTTAATTCATTTATTTAAAATTTTTTTTACAAATTTAAGACAATTAAGTCTTATCTTTCATTCATTGCAATTTTAACTTTTAAAATATCACATAAAATAGCTATTAACTTATATAATTAAATTAAGTAATATCATAATGCTTGAAACAGAATAATACATTTAATCAGGAATAGAATATAAATGAATTATATAATATTATAAGTTCTCTTTTCTAAATTTAATTTTAATAATTTTAGATAAGTTATTGGATGAAGAAAGATGATGCAAAAACGATGTCATTACCGCGGAATATCGTGGAGAATATCGACGTAATGGTTATGTGGTACCATGTAATTTTCCGAATTCGACTAAACCAATCTTCCAGGTAATTTATATGCATAAATTAAATTGCAAGAAATTAAATTGTATAAATTAAAATTATAGGAATTTGAATTGCATAAGCTACGATTGTAAAAATTTGAATTTTATGAATTAAAATTGTACGAGGAATTGGGTAAATTAAAATTATAAAAAATTGAATCGTATAAAATACAATTATAAAATGAATTGTATTAATTAAAGTTGCAAAATTTAAATTATATAAAATGAAATTATAAAAATAATCAGTTGTATTAATTAAAATTTTAAAATTTGAATTCTATGAACTAAAATTACAAAAATTTGAATTGTATAAGCAAAAATTATGAAAATAATTGTATTAATTGAAATTATGAAATTTTGATTTTAAATAAAATTTTAAATAAATTTATAAAAATAATTGTATTAATTAAAAAAAAAAATGAAAATAAAAAGAATTATATAAAATAGAATTAGGAGATTGTGATTTTTTTTTTATTTGACGACGATAAATTATTTGAATTATTTTAACAAAAATAATTATTTTTATTGATTTATTTTTAATTATTTTTTTTTTTCGATTTGTTTTAACAAAATAGTTGAATAACTTATGTATATGCACATATTAGATTTTTATCAATTTTTTTTTTTTGTAAATTTATATTTGTTTTGTTTATTTTTTTATTTTTATCATATTTATCTTTTTGTTTTGATAAATAGAAAATAGAATTTGTGTATAAATAAATATGTAATTTTAGAAAGATGTAATAATGTCTGAAGAAAGTGATAATACTAATGTTAGTAATGGTCAAACAAAAAATTCTTCGATAGTAAGTGTATTTTTTTTTTTTAGAATAAATTAAGATGTATTGATAAAATATATTTTTTTATTTAAAAAAAAAGTGAAATATTGAAATTGTCAAAAAGAATTTTGGAAAAATTATAAAAAAATATTTTGCAAAATTTTATCTAATCTTAAATAATTTGAAAATTCTTATTTACTAGCAAATATTTGAATTATTCATATCATTATCATCTACTCATATCATTCATCTAATAATGATTTGATAGCTGATAATTTTACAATTATCATATTAATATCTGTAAAAATTCAATAAAAATGATATCAATCAAAGAATTATGCTATTAGTAATAGAAAAATATGATAAAAATATTGAAAATTTTATGGTAATATATTTCAAATGAATCATATAATGTTAAACCGGAAATTATTTCCAGTATTTCATTTCAGATTATCGCATTACCAATACTTCACCTTCTTTTGATAATTTATAGCTTTATTAAATAGTTATAAAAAAAAGCTTTATTGAAAATTTAAATATTGAAAATTTAAGAAATAATACTAATTCTAATTCATCCAAAATTCTCTTTATTTTAGTTATAAAATGATATATATTTTCATTTCGCACCATTAGAAAAATCAATATTTTACATCTTTTAACATTGTGGCAAATAAAAGTATATTATTTCAAATACCATCTATAATTAACTACAAAAAATCGATATTGTATATGTTTCATTTTAATAGTTTTACTAGTAATTAATAGTTATATTAAATATAAGTTATGTTAAATAGTTTTATTAATAATCAATAGTAAAATACTATTTCAACTACTGTCTATAATTAATTGTGATCAGTTTATATTTCAATTAACATCTATGATTAATTGTGAAAAATCGATATTTTATATCTTTCATCATTACAGTAATATATCAGTATTTCTTTGAGAATTACGTATCACTTTGAGCATATATTATATTAATAATTTTTTTTTTTTTTTGCAAATTTCAAATTTCAATACGAGAGATAAATTGCTATATTACTGAAATATTTAAGAATTTAAATATTACAAAATATATCAAATGTTTTTTTTGCATATAATCATTAATTAAGTTTATTTTCATTTTATAATTTATATTTTTCATTTCTCAAAATAAGCAAAATTAATCCGAAGTGTTGTTATTCTTGATAATTAATTACATTAAATAGTTTTACTAATAATTAATTCTCTTATTCATTATATTATAATATTTATATTATGCTAATTATTGCATTAATAAGTTTTTGTATATTTAGGATTGCCGTGGATGGCGTCAAATTATCGAACAACAACGTTTACCGAGTCCAGGTGATCCGGAAAGTCGTAATCGTATTGATGCAGATTCGAAATTTCAAATTCGCTCATATAAGAATGTTGGAACAAATTATAGGTTTATTTGATACATTTATTTTGTCTATTTTTGAAACTTTCATTTCTAAATGTTTTTTAATTTCATTTAAATTAAGAATTTTTTTTAAATTGAAATTTTATTTTAATTTCAAATTATTTTATGATGTAAAAATGAAATAGTAATTTAAATTTTTTCTATTTTTAAATGATATCTTTTAAAGTATTTCAATTAGTTTATATGATATAAATGTTATTATTGAAGTATTATTATTTATCTCTTGTTATTGAAATTTGATTTCTAATTTTAGATTTTATTTTAATTTCTAATTATAGATCAATTTATGAGAGCGGAAAAATAGCAAGGCATGGATTACAAACTGAAACGACGCAAATAAAAAAATCCGATTCGGGTATCGAAAATCAAAATTCATCCGTTCATCAATTTTTGGCATCCAAAAATTTTTCCGAAAATAATGGAACAATCATATCAGATTCAAATAAACCTTATTCGGTAGATAATTTTTTATTCTATAAGATTCAAAGAAAGAAACTTAAAAAATTGATAGATATATTAACGAAGCTTAAAATATTGATATCTATTTGTATTAACGAATATGTATTTGATGTAAAGAAGTAACAATTTTAAATGTATTTTGAATTCAATTTTGAATAGTTTTACTCAAAATATTGAAATGATTCGCTGGAAAATCAAAATATTTAATTAATAATTTTTTGCTTAAAATATCGAAATAATTGAAATTGAAATGCTTAATTAATAATTAAGAAAATACTTCTTATTATTAACATTCATTTCACATTTAATTATTTCACATTTAATTACTTAAAAAATTACATTTCGAAATAAAATTGACTATTTTTTACTGACAAATCATTAAAAACAGCCATTATTGAAGAATACGGGATTAAATTTGAATTCATATATATTAAGTCTTGCAATTATGAATCCTCAAATTTAATTTCATATATATAAGTCTCGCGGTTACAAATTTTGAAATTTGATTTCGCATATATTAATCTTGCAGGCACAAATCCTTCCGTTCCTTCTGTGTAAAAATTCAATTCTTACTTTAACTGTCAACTTTTAAATTTTCTTTGATTACAAATTAAGTAATATCAGAATCGAATGCCAAGTTTTCACTTTAATAAGCATTAAAATTAAGTTCATATTATAATGAAAATGTATGTATATATTAGTTAAAATTGAATTAAAACATTTAATTAATAACTCAAATTCAATTATAATTTATCAATATTCATTTCATCATTCATTTTATTTTTTCTTTTCAGTCTGATGAATCAAGCAATCGTAAAATAAACAATAAATTTCCACCAACTGCAGATGAACCCTTGTTATCAGTAAGTGGTAAACATCGATGCTCACATTGTAGCATGGAACTTGGCAAGTGTTTTTTAAATAAAATTTAAATTTTGATTTTTGCATTAAATAAATTAATTGCTTCATACATAATATGGCTAATATTTGCTAATTTTTTTTTTTTTTTTTTCTTAGAAATGCTTTTTTTTTGAATTCAATGAATGATATGATAAATAATATCGATTATCATTTATCATATCATTCAGCAAATATTTCATTGAATTTCTTTTCTTTTTTTTTTTTGTTTCTTTTACCCACAAAAATAATATTTCATTTGCTTACTATTAATATTTGCATTTTTCAAAAAATAGTTTGCAACAAATTTTTTTAAGTATTTATTTTGCTTTTCATTTTTAGCTTAACATTTTTTCTTAAAAAAAAAGGAAATATTTTTTAAAAAAGTTTACTTCGCAGTTTTGTTTTTGTCTTATCATTTTTTTATCATTTTTCACTGATAATTTTTCTTTTTTTTTATAAAACTTATACGCCCTTTTTTTTAGTGAATTGTAAATGTGATATATGCTTATAAATATTCAACCTGGCAAACTTATCATCCTATATGTATGTGATAACTTTTTTCCTCAATGCTTTGCATGCATTTTAATTATTTTTATAGAAGAAGGAAAGAACGAAGAAAAAGTATGATAAATCAATTAATTTTAATTGATAAGCTATCACTTATGCTTATTATTGCAAAGCTTATTTGCTTTTCATTTTCTTTTTTTTATTTTGTCATGATAATGATAGAAGAAAGATATTTATCACAAGTAATTCATTTTAATTTTAGTTATCATAATCATAGTTGATTACGATATATAGTTCGAAAGGAATGATTATGATATTTCTTATTTCATATTATCATTAATAATTAAATTAAGAATAACGTTAATGTGATAACATTAATATCCTACAACAAGCATATATTTTAATGATTATATGATAATTAAGCTAAGTTAATCACGGTAACATATTATTTTTATTTATAGTAAGTATATATTTTAATAATTATATTAATAATTATAAATTAATTACGATATTATTTTTTTGTAACAAGTATTGATTTTTTACTATTACATGATTGGATTAAGTTAATTACGGTAAAATTAATCACGGTAATTATCGTTATTACTACGATGCACATGAATAGGTAGAAGGGACTATATATAATCATCTAATTATTTGTGATAAATATATAATCATAGTTGCTTAATCATGCAAGAATTATCTAACTACTTGTGATAAATATATAATCATAATTATGTCATTATTATTTCGTAATAAATATATCATGTATATATATGAAAATTTTCTCCTATTAATTTTATCGCTATAAATTTTATCCGATCTTATCATTTTTTTTTTTAGGACGTGGTGCTGCAATGATTATCGAATCATTAAATTTGTTTTATCATTTAAGTTGCTTCCGATGTCACATTTGTAAGATGACGCTAGGAAATGGTACTTGTGGTACCGATGTTCGGGTGCGTGATTCGAAACTTCATTGTCAAATTTGTTACAACAATGAAGAATCTGATCTTAAATCTGGCAAAGCTTAGAAAAAGTTTTAGAATGATATATATATTATTTTATCATTTCTTTATTTGTTTTTTTCTTTAATGATATATATCAATTGATTTAAAATGTTACTTCGTGTATTTGTCTTTTGTGAAGAAAAAAATAAACAAATAAATATTTTGAATTAAATCACTGAAATAAGAAAAATAAACAAATAAATATTTTGAATTAAATCACTGAAATAAGAAAAATAAACAAATAAATATTTTGAATTAAATCACTGAAATAAGAAAAATAAACAAATAAATATTTTGAATTAAATCACTGAAATAAGAAAAATAAACAAATAAATATTTTGAATTAAATCACTGAAATAAGAAAATAAACAAATAAATATTTTGAATTAAATCACTGAAATAAGAAAAATAAACAAATAAATATTTTGAATTAAATCTCTGAAATGAGAAAAATAAATAAATATTTTGGATTAAATTTAAAAAATTTAGGAATTTATGAATTTTTAAAGAAATAGCAAAAAAAAAAACTAAAATAAATTTGCCATCTATTTAAATGCAAAATTTATTTATTTATTTTTTTCTCGTACATAATTTATTTATCAGTTTATTTATCAGTGATTAAATATATGTTAAAATTTGAAAGTTTGTTTACTCATTCTTTTTTTTTTCTAAATAAAAATGGCTATTACTAATAATATTGTTTTGATATTATTGTTTGCTCATATAAAAGATTAATTTTTTTTTTTCGTTTTTATTATATTATATTATTAGTAACTTTCTTTTTGTAATTATACATATTTAATCGGAAATTGTTTATTTTGCTATGTTTTGTTTATTTTTATGAGAGAAATTTTTATTGTTTACATTTATATTAAATAACTCGTATTGCTATTTGATTGCTAAAATGGGAAATTTAAAAAAATTTTTTATATTTAAAAAAAAAGTCAATATCACGCCAATTGTCACGTCAATTATCACGTCAATTATCATATCAATTATCACGTATATTCTTTTATAGCTAAATAATTTTTCTTTTCTTTTCCTCAAAATTAAAATAATAAAAACATATATTGAAATTTTAAAAGCCTTATTTTTCTTCATATTGAAATTATATTTGTATCAAATACATTTACATTCATTCATTTATTCCATACATATTGTTTTTCATTTGTTTATTTTTAATTTTTCATTGTTTATTTAATTTTTTTTTTATTGAAATTTCGAATTTCATAATTGTATTTTTAAAAATAATTATTTTTTTTTTTAAACAAATTAATGAATATTTTAAATTTATTCAAATATTTCAGTTTTTTTTTTTTTTGATTGCATCGATGTATTTTTGATTTTTTTTTTTTTTTTGCTTTTTATGTATTAAAAATAAAAATTAAATTTGTGATAATACTTATCTTATTTGATAATGTTTTTTTTAATCGTCTTCTTTTCCCATTTTTTTTTTTTCTTTTGGAAATTAAAATTTTTGAAAATTAATTAATTCTTTTTACAAAAATGTTATCATTAAAATACATACATTTCTTTGTTTAATTTATTCCACGTAACCGTTACACGTAAAAATTATACTATTTACGTGATAATGAAATATTTTATTTTATCATATGCTTTTTATACTGAAATTATTTCAAATGAAGCAAATTTCAGGTTGGAAAGTTGGAAAATAATCGAATAGTTATAGAATGATTATTATTTGTGTTCAAAAAACAAAAAAAAAAAAAAAAATAGTGAATAAAATAAATTTTGATAAGCTGATATGATCAATAAATGAATAATACTACACAGTTTCAAGAATAAATAAAAAGAGTTAAGCATAAAATATGATAATAATACCAAATATGATCTAATTAAAATCGTTGATAAAAACTCATATACCTTTCATAAATTTTTATTTTTATCGATCAATTTAATCAATCGTATCTTTTTTGTTAAAATTTCTTAAAAATTTTCAAATAAAATTTTGTAAAATATTTTCAAATTTCGTCTTATATTATCAATAGCACAAAATTTAATTATCATATTTGCAATAAATTTATTCTACGATTATTTTTGAATAAATTATTATTTCGCTTTTTTTAATAAATATCAAAAAAAAAATTCACGAAAAAAAATTTCCTTTCTTTATCATCGCTTTTTAAAAACAAATCAAAAATAATTTGATTAAAAAATTTTTATACTCAATGATATAATTATGCCTATTTAACAATTCAATTTCTAATTTGAAATTAAATTTGTAATAAATTCGTAAATTTTTACAATTTCTCAAATTTTAATGAAAGTACATCCTAAATTTTGAACTAAACTAAATTAATAATTAAAATTTTTTATTTCATTCAAAAAATTAATTAATTTGAAAATGCAAAAGACAAAAAAGATTATAGAATTTTTTCGAGAATTTGAATAAATTATTGCGAAAAAATGATAGTAAGCAAATCGATGGATATTTTATATAAATGAATGATAATTGAAAATAAGAAAACGATGAATGATAATGCACTCTGATAATATCATATTTTTTCTCATCAATCATATTTTATGATGCGACTATTCATTTATTAATCAATTTGATCGATTAATCTATTAATTCATCAATAATTGTGATATCAGATGACTTTTAATCAACCAATTGCTAAATATTAGTTCTTTTATTTAATATTTTGAATACTAAATTTTAAAAATTTAATTAAATTTTTGTATATTAATTTGTGATTGGAATAGAAAGTTGTATTGAATTGGTTATTAAAAAATTAGTTCAAAAATTTTTAACATTTCACGATCGAATTCAATTAAATGTTCCAAAAATTATTATTATCACTTCTTATCACTTACTTTCATTAATATCTTAAAAATTGAAGTGATTAATTTATTTGATGCCTTAACTATCGATTTATTTTTTTTTTTATTTCAACAAATAATCTTCAAAATTTTTGCTTTTTTTTATATCAAAAATTCTAAAATTTTTTCAAAACTCAAAACCTACTAAATGACTATATTGAAAATTCAAAATAAATTTTTGATAATTTTGGATTTTTAAAAATTTCCAATTTGATTTTTAATTTCGAATTTAATTTTTAATCAAATAGGCTTTTATTACTATTTTATTTAATTAATTAAGATTTGATGAATTAATTAATAAAGTTGCTGTGTTCACAAGAAATTTTTTATATCATTCAAATCAATCTAAGTTTTTATTTATTACAGAAAAATGCTTATTTTATTAATTTTAAAATTAGATTAATTATTTGTTAATTAAGAAACTATATAAATCACTATTTTTTTTTCATTATCACTTCATACAGCAGCTTATCAGTAAACTTTTAGAGTGAAAAAATCAAATAACAATTTTATGAAAAAAAAAAAGCATTTCAGTCCATTAAATAAATTCAATAGGAAAATAAATTTATTTAGATTTCTTTTATTTTTTTTTCGTAAAATTGTTATTCCAATAATATCTAATCAAATTAGCAAAAAATAAAATTTACGAAGAAAATCGAAAAATAAAAAACGACAATTAAAATATATTTTTCTTTCAGTAAAGTCGATTTGATAAAAGAACTTGATAAAATTCTTATTTGAATTGAATAAATTGTAAAAAAAAAAAAGATAACAAAAAAATTCGGATCATTGAAATCATAAAATTTATTCATTCCATAATTATCACCTGCTAATTGTTAGAGTTTTGAAAAATTGCTTTTCTTATATACAATTTGTTTTCGTCGTTTTCTGATATGATAAATTTGTTTTTCGCATTCTCATTTCTAATTAATTTCTTTTTAAAAGTTACTTAATTTTATTACTTTTGTAAAATTTAATTTTTTATTTATTTTGTTTAATATTCTTTTTTAATCGATCGATAACTTTTTTGAATTTTACAAATTATTGCTTTTTCAAAATTTCATAAATTTGATTTTATAACTTTTGTACATTCTCGATAAGATCAACATATTATCATCCTTTGTATATTCATTAATGTAATATTTGCTGGATACATTTGTAAAATTATGTCATTTTAATTCCTAAAATTTTTGTCTCATTTTACATCTTCATTTTATGATGGTAATTTCAAACGAGAAATTAGTACCAATTGTATTTTATAACAGATTAATATGAAGGATCAATATTACAGGTAAATTATTTTATGACGGATCAATATTATAGGTAAATTATTTTACGAGCGATTTATAGGTAGATTATTTTATGACGGATCAATATTATAAGTAGATTAATTTATGATGGATCAATATTATGGATAGATTATTTTATAAAAAAGTGATCATTATCATAGGTAGATTATTTTATGAGAGATCAATATTATAGATAAATCATCTAAAAATAGAACTGATTTTATTTGTTATTAATTAATTGCAATATAAATTAGCAAAGGTGCGAGGAGAAGAAATATTTTAATCAGAAATATGATCAATATTTTATATTATACAAAAAAAAAGTATTTTTGTTAAATTAAAATATTATATATTTTAAATATTTAAAAAATTTAGAATAAATTAAGATTTTTCAGTTCAATTATTTGTATCACATGATCCAATATTAGCCAAGAATTGGCTATTATCATTTATTTTATAATCGATATTTTGTTTTATTCTGTTTTTCGAAATTTTATAATTCTTAAAAATTTCGATATTTGAAATGTTGAAAATTAGTAAAGCATATAGTTGATCAAAACATTTGACAAAAAAATTGATAAGTTTATAAAGTTTTACTGATTACTTATTTAACAAATGATAATAACTAAATAAATAAAATATATGATTTGTGATAATTTCGTAACGATGGAATTTGAATCATTTTCTTCATTAAGTTTTTAATTAAAAATTTTTCTTTTAATTTAATGACCGAATTTTTCTTATTTAGAATTAAAATTAAAATATATCAAATAAAAAAAAATGATTTATCTTGAATTATTTTACAGAAAAAACTAACTTAATTTAACTTCAATTATTATCAAGTTAGGTCAATTTTTATCTAAAATTTAATCTATTCTTATTAATCATTTATATAATTAGTATTTATGTGATTTGAAATATAATCATTTAATCTAAGTTTGCATTTTTCATTTATCAAATTTTGCATTTTTCATTTATCAAATTTTGTTCATTTATCAAATTATCAAATTTGGAATATTTTAAATGTAATTTAAGAAAGTGCGATAGGAGAAAATGCTAGTATTGATTTCGACCAAAATATCACTTTTAATAATACTTAAATTTTATTCAAATAGAAGAACATATATTCAAATAGAAAAAAAATTATTTGAAATGAATAAATATTTAAGCAAGAAATATTAAAAATCGAATAAATTGAAATGAATAATAATTAATTATCATTTAATGAATAAATTTTCATATAAACGAGGTTTTCATACTGTTTTTAAGAAATTGTTTACTTAAAAAACAAAAATTGTTTACTTAAAAATAAAATTGCTAATTAGTAATTTATATAATTCGATAGATTAATTTTTAAAAGTTTATTACATGCTAAAAGTTTGTCTGCTAATAAATTAATGCATTTAAACAGCCGATTTGTGATAAAAATTTTAACATAATGATTATTGATAATTGAATTATCATTTTATTGATTATCTGAAAGTGAAATAATTTACACCATTCAAATTGAAATTGTTGATTATTTGATTAGTCAATACTTAAATGCATTTAATGATAAATTTATCAGTTCAACAATTTTCTTTTAGCACATTTTCATTTTATCAAATTTTCAACTTTTGCAATTACATGCCTGATTTACTCCCATTCTGTCGTATAATTGAAATTTCAATTATTCGACATTAATATTTATTATCAATTTTCAATGCAATAATAATTTATTCCAACTGAATATTGATTAATTTATTTTCAACTTTGCAATTACATGCCTGGATTTACTCCCATTCTGTCGATAATTGAAATTTCAATTATTCGACATTAATATTTATTATCAATTTTCAATGCAATAGTAATTTAATCCAGTTTAGTGCTAATTAATTAATGATATTTCTGATTAATTAATATATTTATCAATTATCATTTATATAAAAAAATCTTAAATTACAAAAAAAAGCCTTTACAATGTTTGTCTAATAAAAAATTATTTTGTTTAAATATTTTTAATATTTTTATTTAATTTTTTTTTGAACTTCATTTTATGGAATTATTCTTATCAACTTATTCATTTATCAGCCATTATCATTTACTTTTTCTGTCATTTTCTCTTCTCTCCTCTTTCTTCTTTTCCATATCATATATCATGTCATACTTGCCATTAACAGTTTGCATCATTCATCCTTTCATTCTTCTATTTCTCATCATACATCTCAATCGCGCATCTTTTATCATCATCTTTCATGAACTTAATCTTTTATCTAAATAAATCTTTTATCTAAATACGTTATCAAAACTTAATCATTTCATCCATCTATCAGGTTCATATTTGTTCATTTATATGTTATCATTATTTATCACTATTATTAGTACAATTATTATCATATTTATATTTTCATTTTTTCAGTTTGATTAATTTGAATTAAAATAAATTTTAACAAATCATTCTAATATTATTTTTTCTTTTCTGTTTTTTCTTCTCTTTTATAGTAATTGTTATTTGCATCATTATCAGTTTATCCAAATAATTATCATTTGTAAAATTCCTATCAATAAGCTATTAAAATTAACAATTTTATCGAATTTTTTTTAATATGTTTGAAATTTGCATAAGATGATTTTATTGATTAGCATTTGCATTTGTTTAATCAGTTATTATTTGAATAGCAAACTGAAAATAGTTTAAATTGATCGTTTTGATGATTATTATTTTATCACATTTTTTGATAACATTATGATAAAAATATTAGATAATTCATTGGTCATTTTATTTAATATTTTTGAATTATTTCTCATTTTTATTAACATTATGATATGTACTTTGCAAATTTCATTCAACTTTGCTACACTTTTTTTATTTTATTCATTTCAATTTATAACTTTTTTTTTTAAAAATGAAAGAGGTTGAAAATGAAGTTTTAATTTCAATTATTTGACCTAAATCAATTAATTATTCAAACTAGATCAATACAATTATAGAAATTTTGGTAATTTTGTTGATATTCAAATATATCAGTATAGAGAGAAAGTTTGATAATTTTGTTGATATTCAAATATATCAGTATAGAAAGAAAGTTTGATAATTTTGTTGATATTCAAATATATCAGTATAGAAAGAAAATTTGATAATTTTGTTGATATTCAAATATATCAGTATAGAGAGAAAGTTTGATAATTTTGTTGATATTTTAATATATCATCAATGTTTGTTTATAATTTATTTATTAGAAACGAAAAAAAAAATATTTCAATAATTTTATTTAAATGAAACAGTGCGAAAATAAATTAATGGAATTTGAACAATATATTGTTAAATCGAGAGTATCAAATTTAAATTTAAAGCTTTAAGAGAAATTATTACATTTTCGATGATATGTTATTGATAATATTTGAAAAATTATTTTAAGTTTACATGATGGTGTATTCTTTTCCGAATATCTTTATCAACTTATCAAACTTATCAATTATTGATAATATGATAGATTATCGATAGTATGCTTTTAACAGATTATTCATAGAAAAAAATAGTTTTAGTTATATGGATGATTTATTTTACTTAAAAAATTTCCAATAACTTGCTAATTATCGTTTATTGATTTCATTGATTATAGTTTATTTTAGATTTCATCGAGAATTTTTTTTTTTTTTTTTATCAAAAACATTTCATTGAGCATTTTCAATCATACAAACAATCAATCGGTTGATAAAGCAAAAAAAAAGAGAGAAAAAATTGAATGTTTATTTAAACAATTCATTATTTAATAATGCATTCAATAAACAAATCAATTCCTATCATAAATCAATATTTTTAAAGAAATCAAAAAAAAAACCCATTTCAAAATTTTTAAATAAATAAAAAATTAAAAATGATTTTTTTACTATCTCATAAGCAATTATCAGTTTTTTTTATCAATGTATGAAAGATTAAGGAATGAAATGAGTATATTTAAATAATAGCTATTTATTATTTTGGATCAAAAAACAAGTTTATTGATATTATCTCTTTTTTGCAGGAGATAAAAAATTATTTCCTATAATTAAAAAAAAAAAGTGCAGTTGAAATTTTTTCCTCACTTTTATTTTTTGATCCTAAATTAAATCTATTCCGTTTACATCACACATCAATATGTTTATAAAGTGAAAAAAAAAGATTAAAAAATTTTTGATAGTTTACTCATTCATTTTGATCGATCAAATGCGAATCGAAAATTTATCCTTTCCGTTTAATTTGTTTCCTCTTTATTATTATTATTATTATTATCATTGTAATTATTATTATCATTATCACTATTATTACTGTTATTACTATTATTATTATTATGTTATTATTATTATATGTCAAAGAATTTGACCATTAGTCATGGTTTATCATTTATAAGAATAAAAATTATTCCTATTGCTAATAAAGAATTTGATCATTAATCATTATTTATCATTCATAACAATAAAATTTATGCTAAATTACTGCTATCAATGAATTTGATCATTAATTATGATTTATCATTTATAACAATAGAATTTATGCTAATTATTATCATTAAAGAATTTAATCACCAGTCGTAATTTGATCATATAATCACGATTTATCATTCGTAATAATAAAATTTATGCTAAAGTAATTAATTGATTGCGTGAAATTGATGATGAATTGATTTGCAATATTGATTGTATTGAAAGCTATTCATTTTTGCTAATAAAATAAATTTCCGAATTGTCTGAATGAGGATTTTTGATAAAAATTAATTTTTATCTATTACAACATTGATGATCACAGTGATAGAATGATAATGCATATTGATGATTACATTACAGTGATTACACATATGCATATATGTATATATATACTGATTATGCGTATTTTTTAAATATTTTCCACATTTGTATTAAATCATTAGTTAAAAAAAAATTAAATAATTATAACATCTATGATAAATATGATAATTGATGATCTTATCACAATTATACAATACTCTCGAATTTCCATACTTATATTTAGCAGAAAGTTTGATTTTTTTAATGGAACAAAAATTTATGTTATATGTGTATAAATTTTTGAAAATTCTCGGATTATTTGAACAAAGAAAGAAAGATAAAAAAAAAAAGGAAAAACGAAAACGTAAAATAAATTTAAAATAAATTTGTTGTTTACAGCAATTAAAAAAAAAAAATAGAAAATTTTTATCTGTTCGTTTAACGATAATTGGTGATTTTTTCGTTTTTTTTTAACATAAAATATTCCTTAATTTTTTTTGTTTAAATTCTTTACTTAATTAATTTTTTATTTTATTTTATTTATTCTTTTTTTTTTGTTTTATTGTTTTCAAGATTTTTTTGTAAAAATGTGATACTAAATGTGAGAAAGAATGTTGTCGAAATTAATCTCGACTGATGATAAAATGATTGGAAAATGAATTGGAGGAATTAAAATAAATAAGCAATAAATATGAAATAAATATAAATAGAATTATCGTAATTTAAACATTTTTTTGGAATCATTAATTAAATTAAACAACAAGACTATATTACTAACTTTTAAATTTAATCATTTTACAATGTGAAAATTTGAATTCGACTTTTTTTGATTTAATAAAAACGAAGCAAAAGTGACGAAATTCATAAACGACTTTTTAAACATTTAATTTGTGATTAGAAAATATTTATCACATTCAATCTTATAATATTACTTGTTCTTGAGATTGTAATTTAAAAAATTCGTATTTTAATCATTTTGCTTGGCTAATTTTCATATCATTTCCTTTTAAATTCTAATAAGATTGTTTTCTCGAAAAAAGTTTTTTAAATTTTACTTTAAAATTTGCATGTTTTATCGATTCATTTCAATGGGCAATCTTCCGAGAGTTAATATTCATTAATGTTTCTTTTGAATAAAATGATTGAAATCTCTGAAAACTTATCATTTGTAAAATTTAAAAACCAATAAAATTTTTAGGATATTAAATTTACACTTATATTGGAAAAATTATCAGCTATTCGATGATAGCATTTTTGATATCAACAATTTACATTACAAATAATATTAGTTTTTATGAATTAATTTTATTTATAATAAGCAATTTTATTATCATTCTATGTGATCAATTTTAATCACATGCTTTATCATTTAATAATTCGTATATATAATGATGAAGATTTATAGTGGAAAATTAAAATTTACAACTAGTTTAACATATGTTTAGCAAAAATAATAATAAATAATTTCAAAAAAAACAGTACGAAATTCTGATAAAACTCCAATCATTAATATCAAGTATATTTATTTACTGATATTTATCACTTTAACATTTCCAAAACGTTCAAAAGATAAATATTACAATTTTAAATGGACTTTTTAATATGTATTAGTTTTTGGAATTGCTAAGAAAATAATAATTTGAAATCATATAATCCATTAATCGATAATGATTAAATGATAATTTTGCATTCCCAAATGATCGATATCATTTGAATAAAATTCATTCCGTTTGTTAAAATAAAATAAAAATGAGAATATAACGATGTTGAAGAAGATTGAATAGAATGATATTAGATTTGATGTAAAAGATATTAACTTTCATTTTTTTCTTTCGCAAAAATATTTCTTTCATTTTTTAATAGCATTCATCAATTTTCACATTGTTTCATTTGTTTGTTTTCGTTTTTTTTTTTCGTTTTTCAACTTTTCTGATTTTGATTTTTATATTTTTATTAATTAATTTATTTTATTTAATTGCACATTTCTGAATTATCTAAAATTTAATTTTTAATTTGTTTTATTTAATTTCACATTTCTGAATTATCGAATAATTAATTTTTAATTGATTTTATCTAATTGCACGTTTTAAATTATGAAATAATTGAATTTATGAAATGAAATTGTAAAAATTAGAATGAATTTTCGAGTAAAAAATTGTAAATATTTAATTGTACAATACAATAATTGAAATTATTTGCAAAAATGAAATTGCAAAATGATTTTCGAAATATACAAAAAAACAATGGCACATGAAGGCATGGCATCATTAGATAAAATAAGGATATTCTTAATTGGACAAAATTCCGAGAACAGCAATTAACAATAGATTAATCGATGATTAAATTAGTAGAAAAGTAATTTTCAAACAATTGATGATATTTTTTATTTGCTTCAAGAAAATCCTTCTCATTTAGTTACTGATTTCTTTAGCAGTTTCTTTAGTTTTTTTCTTTTTTTTTTTTTTTTTTTTTTAAACGAGAATATTAATTAGCATTCTTGTGAAAAAAAAGCTGTAAATTATTCGATGATTGATAAACCTAAATTGAACAAATCATGCAGAACAAATCGAACTGATGAGAATTCTTTATTTTTAAATTTTAATAAAGGAAATTTCCAAAATAGTCTGAATTGAAAATAATTTGAAATTTTTTCAAATAATTTAAGTTTACCTAAAAAAAATTTATTATGAAAAATTTTATATTAATAGAAATTTATGATAACTCAAGAAACAAATATATTCCATAAAATTATGATGATTATCATATTCTATCAGCTAATTAATGTGAAATTGCTTATTCTATCAGCCAATTAAGCTCTCATGAATAAATTTATTTCTGTAGAAAATTTCTTCTGCAAAATTTTAAGAAATTTTGAAAAAAAATTAAGATTTTCGAAAAAATACCGGTTAATGAATTGATCGAAAGTTAAGACATTATAAACTACTAATTACTTAATTAGTAGAATAGCTTGCTATAACTTGACATTTACGGTGATAAATTTAGATAATTTACATAATTGTGATAATTATATGATTAAAAATACGAATTATTAATTTTCATTTTAAAATAGAAAAAAGTATTTCGCATCCATTACTAATAATCATTTATCAGCTATTAAAATGACAAATTTAATTTCAGAAAATTTTTGATAGTAAAAAATTGATAACAAATAAGAAGCAAGATGTTCTGAAAATTTCGTAACTTATTTAAGAATTCATTAAGATTTTATTCTAAGCTTTGTTTTTGCTAGTTTATACTGTATTTAACAGAATCTTTTAGTTTATACTGTATTTTCTGCCAAAATCTCTTGGTTTATACGGTATTTTTTCTTTTAGATGGCTTAATTAATTTGATGTAGAAATTGTATTTGCTACACATTATTCAATTTTTTTTTCTTCAAGAGCGGAAAAAAGAATTTGAAATTTCGTTTTTATAATTATTTTGAAAAATTCTTTAACTTGATAAATATGTGAAATGTTAACTGAATTGTTTAGATTAATTGATTAAGTTACTGCTAAAATTTCAGATTTACATTATAAACATATAGCTAAATTAAATTTAAGTTTTCTGAAGCTTTAAATTTAGCGGCAATTTTATTGATGAATCTTAACATTTTATCATTTATTCCATAATGCAAGTCGTTGCAGAATAATTGCCATGATATCATATCATCTAATTCTATTAATTTTCAATTCAAGTTGAGATGTATTTTAGTAGTACTGAAAAAACGCTCTCAATCAAAAGTACTAAGATACTTTTAATTGAATTGTTATATCTCTCCTTTATCAACTACTTTGTCATTGTCATTGCCAATTGAATTTTATATCTCTCCTTTATCAGCTACTTTGTCATATATGGTCATTTCTATTTCAATTTTTAATTTTTAGAACAAATTTTCTTGAGGGAAAATTTAATTCAAAATTGATGCAAATATTCGCTTTTTTTAAAAAAAATTTTTCCATTAAAATATGAGCAAGGTGATAGTGACAACGAAATTTTTCCGTAAAAGTATGAGCAAAGTGGTAGTGATAATGATGATAGCAATGATAAATTGATAAAATCATTTATTAAATATGAAATTAAAAAAAAATTAGAAAAATGAAAAAAAGCATTATATTATTAGTGTAATGAAAAATATTCTCATATATTGTTGCAAATATTGGTTTTTAAAAAAATATTTTTGATAAAAATACTTGAGCAAGATGATGATGATACAATGATAACAGCGATAAATTGATAAAATTCATTTATTGAGTATGAAACTGAAAAATAATTAATGAAACGAAAAAAAACAATATTAGAATATTAATGTAATAATATTCTAATATACGAATAAATATTAGAAAATATAGCCAAACAAATAATTTTTGTTTCTTATATATATAAAACATTTCTTTATCATCTTCATCTTTATCAATTTCTGATGTGTTTTCTGTAAATTTCTCTATCACTAGATATCATTTCGATAGTAATTATTAATTTATAATCATTTTTTCCCTCTTCTAATCTCGAAAAATTATTTTTTGAGTGTGTGAAAATTCAATGAAAATGAATTATTTTTTGATTGATATTATGTGATAGATGAATTGCACAAATTTATTTCCTTAATTTGACTTCAATTTAGATATTTGAAAAAAAAAATATTTATTTCATTTTAGCACTTTTATTTTTTCTCATTTATCGTTTTTGCAAAGATAATAAAAAAAAAAAATGAAAAATAAACTGAAGATGAAGAATAGAAACTAATGAAATGCCAAAGATTCTAGGCATGGAAATTGATTATTTTGATAAAATAAGAATATTTTTTTTAACCTTTATTAAAGTTTATTTATTTAAAAATAAACCGATTTTTCTTTCTACAATTTCAAAAAATAATTAAAATTGCGAAAGAAAATATTAGACGCTTGAAATTTCTTGATAAAATAATAATGTTTTATCAATTTTATCAATTAAGTTTATTTATTTAAAAATAAACCGATATTTTTTTTCCATATTTTCAAAAAATTAAGAACTTGCCAAAGAAAAATCATTTTAGACGTTTGAAATTCTTTATCATTTATATATTTCAGAAGAAAAAAAAAATTTAAAAAAAAAATTAAAACTATTAAAACTATTAAAAAATTTAAAAAAATTAAAACTACTAAAAATTGATAAAACAAAAAAACAATCAAAATGAGTTTAAAATAAATGAAAATATTTGCTTGAAAAGAAAAAATTTGTGTAAAATACAATTTTAACTCAAACTGATTCTTAACTTAGATATTGTCACTCTTTTTTTTTTTGCAAAATTACCTAATTAGTCAAATTTGAACATTTCATCTATGATATGTATAATCAAAACAAGTTTTTCTTTCTTTATCAGTTTTTTTTTTTTTTCTTTTTAAATTTAAGAAACAAATCATGTTTCTATGTAAAAATTTTTTTTTCTCTACTCCTTTTTCTTCTTTTTTTTTTTTTTAATTATTTTTATTTTCGATGAGCAATTTTACTCTCGATGAGGCAATTTCTTTTCGGTTATTTAATTTCATTGTTTATTTAATATTTCAAAAAAACTTTTATTTCATTCTGGATTATTTTCATCTTCGATTAGCAAATTTAATCATATGATTAATTTCCCTTTTTTTTCACCTAATACTTAAGGTAGGAATTCTTTTAAAAAATAATCAGTGATTGTATAATTATCATTCGTTCCATTTTCTTACTTCTTTATTCTTGGCTTATTTCTTATTTCATGTTAATTAGTAATTTAATTTAATTCCTCGTATCGATAATTGATATTTTTTCCAGTATTTGTAAGCATAATAAGCTTGATAAAATTAAGTTTATGCATTTTTCGCTTTCTAATATTTTCCATTCAAATTGCTTATTTGATATTAGTAGATGATAAGCTTAAGTTGTTATTTATAAAATAAATTTATAGCAGCTTTATGATTATTGCGATTTTTCTTCATATTTGCTACATTTTTGCAATAAATATGGCCGATAGTTGCCTATAATAGCCTATTATCACTTGGCTCATTAAAATAATTTCATATTAAAAGAATTTTGTTAAATATAAGAGGTGTTAGTGTTAAAGAAATATCTGATATAGTCATTTTATTTTATATTATCTTTTCTTATAGACTATGAAATTTGTTGTTGTTGCAATAAGTATTGATCCTTTTTTTTTTTTGAAATTTTGAAAGTACAAATGAAATGTTCGAAACGAAATAACAATGATCATATATCTATTTACTTTCATTCAACAATTGAAATCTTTCATTTTCATTTCGTTTTTTTTTTTTTTTTGTTAGCTGATTATTATTGATAATCTATGAAATAAATTATTATTTATTTATTTTTTTTCTAAAAAACAAATTTATAAAAATATTTGAAAAAAAAAAATAATCGTGCAACTTTTTAATAAACGATAATAGATGTATTTTTATAATAAAAGAAAAACATACTAAAAAAAATATTTACTTCTTAAAATGATTATTTTAAAAATTTTCAATTTTTCAATTTTATCAATGATACAAATAAACATTTACTGCGCATTGTTATATAACATTTCCATTATGATCGAAAAAAAAAAACGAAACGAAAAAAAAATTTTTGTCGTCTATTATTAAATTATAGCAATTTATAAAACTTTTAATGAGATTTTAAATTTTTACATTTATATTATTTTATTTCGCTTTTTGAACTTTTCATGTAATTTTGAACTTTTAAAATAGTTTTATTGATTTTTTTTTATTTCGAAATTTTAGAAGTAATTTTTTTCTAAAATTAATGACTTTTTTTGCGAAATTTCATAATTTTTTCTTTTTTAAAAATTTTACTTTTTATATTTTCTTCTTGTATTTCATAATTTTCAAATTGTTTATTTCGAAATTTCAGAAATAATTTTTCTCAAAATTGATGAATTTTTTCTATAAATGCTTTCTTATACTGTGATAACAAACTGTGTAATGTAATATTCGTTATCATTTGAATCTAAATTCGTTCCTTCCATTTTTTTTTTGATAACAATGAGAAAGTGTGCTAAACAAACATTTATTTCGTTGAAAAGTTACAAAAACGAAAGATAATTTTTTAGAAAAAAAAATATTAAAAGTCCAAAAAATTTATTTTTCAGAAATTGACAAAGAAAAATTATCTTTATTAATGATTAATAGCAATTTTTTACCGTGTCATCTACATTTTCAACTATCGTAATCCATACAGTAAGATTGCAAAAAAATACAGTAATTAAACCAGCCACTTCCGTATTTCCATTTTTTGCTAAAATAGATTTTCGTCATTTGGAATTTAAATATTATTTGAATAATTTTGGTTAAAAACAAATATTTTGAATTTATGCATTGCTAATTTGAATGAATATGGTATTTATTTTAATTTTAAATGATTAATTATTTAAAAATATTTTAAAATTTTTGTAAAAAAATAGAGATACAGTAGATAGCATTGATAATATATTGTTTTGAGAAATAACACTGATAATAAATTCTGAGGAAAAATGATTAGCAAGATGAAATAAGGAAATGTAAAGATTGTAAAATAATTTTTTCTAAAAAAAATTTTTTAAGTTTAAAACTTCGAAAATATATTTTTTTATCGTTTTTTTTTATCATATCTTTTTATCTTGCTTCAGAAGCGTTTCCGATATTTCTGACTTTCAATTTCAACGTTTTTTTACGCTAAACTAAACAACTGTTAGCTATAATCATATGATAATATTTTGAGAAAATTTCTCGAAATTTCATGGATAATTTTTGTTATTAATAGAAATTAATTAACTAATTTTTAGACTTTATTTTGAGCATTATGTAAATTTCAGCAAAATCACTTGTAAGCTTTTATTTTAAGATTTCAAATTAAAAACAAAACATTAACTTAGTTTTGTTCATTTTAATCATATCATATCATAAAAAAATCTACAATTTTATCTCAGTGTGATTAAAAAAAGCAGAAAAAGATTATTTTATTCGTTTTATTGCAAAGTTTTTTTTTTCCTTTTTTAGAGCAAATATTATTGATATTATAATTGTAATAATTAAATACTGGTTGCTAATTTTGATATATTTTTAAAATTTATCCGATATGGTAGAAAAAAAATGAATTTATCAGTGATAAATTTAAATTGATATTTAAAAGAAATATTAATAACATTTAAAATTAGAAATAATTTATTAGAATTTTCCAGGCTTCTATAATACATTTATATTTATACTATTAATTAATTAAAATTTATATCACATTATTACAAATAAATATAAAATTTTACAATACATGGTTTTCTAAAAATGATGATTATCTGTATTTAATTATCTATTAAAAATAGTATAACAGAATAAATTAAATAATCGATATTAATCAAAAGTAATAAAAATTTGTTCTAACTTTCTTAAAAAAGGAGAAAAATTGAAAACACTGGAAGAAAAATGTTTGCTCATATCATTAAATGTTACACATTGATATGATAAGATGGGAATTTGTTTATATTTAGTATAAACATAGCAATTGTTATAGGAATAATCTAGTTATGAAATAAACTGAATCATATACGATAATAAAAAATGATACTAGATATAGGACGAATATATAAATATATGTAGGCAATAAATTGAATATCATATTTGATAACGAAAGAGTGATAGTAGGTAGGATTGATTTACAGATAGATTAAATTTGAAAATTTGTTCACATCATTCTTCTTTATTATTAATTTCAAATTTTTCCTATTTTCAGTATTTTTGCTTTTTTCGGCATAAATTGAAATATCGGCAAATAAAACTTCAAATTATTTTTTGCTAATTTCGGATAAATGAATTTTAATTTATTAATTTAATGTAGAATTATCAAAAGTTGTTGGGAATATTCTTTTAAAACATTTCATCCAATTAACAAATTTATATCTTTTTTGATTATGAATTTTGTTTTTGAATTCAATTGATAAATTCATTTTGATATAATATGTGAACTTTGATAACAGAATTTTTATTCTAAAGGTTGATGATTTTTAAAAAAAATTTGAATTCATTCTATTTAATTTTTTCAGCAGAACTTTAAATTAAGCAATTTTAAAGAATTTCAAAAATTTCTGATTAACAAATATCCGTTAATTTTTTATCCATAAAGCCATATTAATCAATTATTTTAATCAATTAAACTTTTCAGGTACACAAATTAGCAATTTTATCTTCTCAATGATTGATCGTTATTAAGTAGGCGATATCAAAAAAATAAAAACAGCAAAACAAAACGATCATAAATACATATATTTATGAATTTCGAATAAACTTGATCATAATTGCAATCTTATCATTTATTAACAATATCATCTTATCATCTACTACTACTACATGAGGTAAGTAAACTGTGATCAAAATTTTGGAGAAAATAAAAAAAAATGCATGCATAAATTATCCTTTCTATCACATTCCAATGATATCACTAAAAATTTGTTTTTTTTTTCAAATCCTATAAAATTATTCAAGCATACTTCCTTGCTTTTCAGTTAGAAGAAAATTTTTTCTAACAATCGAAATAAAAGCGTTTTTTAAAAAAAAAAGCCTATATAATACTTTCTGGCTAAATGAAATATGATTATCAATGTTTATAAATTGCCTTTTCTCTCCCTTTCTTGTTCCCTCTCTCTCTCTGTCTCTCTCTCTCTCTCTTTCTTGAACTAATATATTTGTGCTTGCTAAAAATAGTTTGCAAAAAATTTCGTAAAATTTAAAAATAACTTTTTCATTAATAAAAATTACTTTTGATTGTATATTTATTTCTAACAATAAAATAATCAAATGCCATTTAAAAAATAAAAAAAAGTATTCTTTTTTTTTTCTCAGAGTGATAAATTATTTGTTTTGAGGCTGGTAATTTTGAATGATAGAGTGATAATTCTGCCTTGATTTTTATTAAATAAATTTGCTAACCTGATTTATTAATTATCCGAATTTACTAATTAATATATTTATTTTCGAGTTAAAATTTCAGAAAGAAAAAATGAAATTGTAATAAAGTATACGAAAGCAAATAAATTTCGCTATTCATTTTTTTTTTTGTTCAATGAAGAATGCAAAAAATATTTGCAACATTTATTTTACAATATTATTATTTCTATCAACCATTCCTTTATCATTTGTAAATTGGATGGTATCAAAATGTATGCTAATCAACAATATAATGATAATAATATATCACGGTTAGTAGTATAATGATTTTCTTTTTCAATAAAAAAATAATAAAAGATTTTTAAAAATATAATATCACGAATTACTACATTAATAATATCATTTTTTATTATCATTTGTTTTATCAAGAAATTTGTTTAATATGCTTGAATACGCTGTAATAAGTTTTGACAAGCGCTTTTAGCACCGATTAATTAAAAAATTTCGAAATTTTTACAAAACTTTGAAATTCATAAAATGCAAAAAAAAGATTAAACATAAACATCAAATACAATTCATATTTTACATTTATATCAACCTTATTTAAACGATTATTATTTAAAATTAAATTTGAAATTATATTTGAAATTAAATATAAAAGGAATTTTATATCGATGATGTGAAATATGTTTTATGTATATTTCATTAAAAAATATATTTATTAAGATCAAATTGTGTTTTTATTCATAATTAAATATCGAAAAATACGATGAAATAATTTTCTTTTGATTTTATGCGCAATTAGTATAAAATTAAGTAAAACAAGAAAATTATTACTTGTTTGATTGTAAGTCTTATCATCATTACAATATATTATTATTAGTAAAAAATTTTTATTAATTTTATAATTATAATCACTATTATGACTAATATAATTATTATTCCATTTCCATTATACTACTGTATCTAATTTCAGATTTTATGTATATAAAATTACTGTATTTTACCATATGCAAGTCATAGTGAAATGGAAAGTAATATGAATATATTCGAAAGAATTACGCTAATTTTGCATATCAGTTATGATATTTGAATGCTAATATCTTAGAACAGGTATTTTATTTCGTGACGAAGTTATTTAAATTTAATTAAGATTTATATATTAATTAATTAATTCTGGTTATAATGATTTTTCATAAGACAAGATTTACGAAAAATTACGAAATAATTTTGGGCAAATTATATTAGAAAATTGTTACCTTAAATTTATACTGTATAAAAAAGTAATATAAAGTAGTAATTTTGGATGTGATAATTTAGTAGAAGAATGAATTTACATCATTCAAATTAAGAAAAACTTTTTTTTTTCCTTGATTTATATTTCGATTAAAATTAAGTAAATAATTTCATTCAACTTTTGTAATTTATTTATTAAATATTTTAAAAAAATTGACGAAAAAAATTTATTTACTTTAAAATGCTGCAGCTGGAATCATGGGATGGTCCGATAACATTAATGATAAACAATACCATCAGCACATATTTACAAAAGAGTACGAAAAATTAAAAGAGACGGTATTTGCATTACTAAGATCAGCTAAGATCAATCAGAAAATTTCTTATATAATAAGATCAGCCAAGATCAATCAGAATTTTTCATGTAATAAGATCAGCTAAGATCAATTAAGAAATTTTTCATGCTAATAAGATCAGTTAAGATCAATCAGAAATTTTTTATGTAATAAGATCAATCAGAAATTTTCATGTAATAAGATCAGCCAAGATCAATCAGAAAGGAATTTATATATTATAATTAAGATTCACATTAATATCATATGCTATGACTTTTATTCTTTTTAATTTTTTAAAACTTTTTATAATTTTTTTTTAGCTGTCATGCTTTCCATCGTATGTATTACATCGATTAAGTGCTCATATCTTATTTCGATCAAAGAATGGATGTAATAATGATATAATTGATAAATTGAATGAAATCAATAATAATGATTGGAAATATCCGGTTAATGTTGCACGAAATGTTGCCGAATGGTAAATTAAAAAAAAAAAATTTTTTTAATTAGAATAATTTTAGATAAAATTTTACAATCAGTTAAAAAATATTTTAACCTACTTTGATAATTATAAAATAAGCTAAAATAAAAAATTAATGATTATTATCAAAATCTCATAAAAACATCAATAATTAGAAATGATTGATAAGATAATAGAAAATAATACTGAAAAAAAAACAAACTTAATTAACTTTTAAATTATAATCAGTACTGTTTTTTTTTTTTCGTAGATTTTTTTAATTTTTGATATTTTTTAGTTTGTAAGATCCAAATATGTGCTAATCAGCGATTCGCAATTTATTTTTTCCTGATAGATTTGAATCTAGAATGTGTGTATTAGCTCGAAATTATCTGACACGTTATCCAAAAACCGCACTTGTTGTACGAATATTTGAAGTTAATGATACGATTAAAGAGTACGTGATAAGCTTATTTTTATAAGCCTTTTTTTTTTTTCAAGCATAATTGACAAATTATTAATCAGTATGATCTATTTAATTAAGTAGCATTTTCATTTAATTGATTTCATTATCACAAAAAGTCTATGTTCGAATGTTTAGTAATAAAAAAATTTTTGAATTTAAAAATTCTTCAATCATTAGATATTTGTTTTTATTTTTTGATAAAATAATGATATGTATGAAATCTTAAAACTTTTCTCGACTTAAATTTCGCAAATTTTGATCCCATAAGCTTTTTGTCTTTGAAAAAAAAAAAAGAAGACGAATACCAACACTGAGATTCCTGAGATTTCTTGTATATACTAAGATTTCTTTTGTTATTGTTATTGTTGTTGTTAATAAATAATCATATATTTTCGATTCCTAAATTAAAACATTTAAACTCTGTTTTACATTTATAGTTTGGACTTTTAAATATTAATTTAAATTGCGCTAATTTAAGTATTTTAGAATGCCTCGTAATAAAGCAGAATTGCGAGAATTATTTTTTAAAGGATTAGCAGTAGAATTTCATGCTCGATATAATATGGAAGCTCATACCATACCACATCTCGATCAATGGTTTAATACACGAGAAAATAAACATGAAGTTCATATAAATTCTATTATAAAGTAATTAATTAATTAATTATTTTATTTTACCTTTTTTTCCATAAAGAATATATTATTAAGGTATGCAAACTATCGATTGATTAATTTCAACTATTTTGATGTATAATTGATTCAAAAATTCCTTATCAATGATTCATTTTTTTCACTCTTTTTTTTTTTTCAGATTCACAAAACGTAGTTGGGAACCACAATTTGTTTCCCTGAATACTATACCATTTCACGATGAAAATTTCCCATTCTCATTACGTGATAATACAGTTCTTGTAAGTGAATTTTATTTATTTCTCAGGTAAAAATAGAAAGAAAAAAATACAAAAAATAAACAAAATTGGTAATACAGTAATGAAATACAGAAGAATTAGAAAAATTTTTAGAAAATCATTTACCGTAACAAAAATAAACAAAATTGGAAATGCAATAATAATGAAAATAAATGATTTAGAAAATTTTTCAGATAAATCATTTACCATATTTTGTAATTTGGAAGAAAAGAAGTGATATGAAATAAAGTTTTGAAAATTCATAACTTTAATTTCAACCTTAAACAATATATGTTAACCTAATCTCATTCAATTAGCAGGATTTTGCTCTAAATACTAATTAAGATAAGCAACTATTTAAATAGATTTATAAACTTATCAATGATAATTATTACTTAATCATTTTTTTGTATAAAATTTTTTTGTCAAATTAGAAAGTAATTTTTTTAAAAATATTTATTATCAATAAATAATCCAATTCATTTGCTATTTTCATAAAGTCTTTGTATTATTGTTGACGATTGTTTATTTTTTTTCCTTCTTAACTATCCGAGTAATAAAATAGTTTATGTAAAGAAAGCAAATAAAATACACAAAATCGATAACAGATAATTTGTGAATAAGATATCACTGACCATAAATACTTTCTTCTTATAAATTAGAATATATTACTTTCCTTTATTTATTATACTAGAATACATTATCTTTATTATTTAAATTTTACTATACATAAGGCTAATTTTAAATCAATCAATTGATCGGTCATATCATTTCATTTTATTTCTTTAATATTTAAAACTTAATTTTCGTTTTTTGACATAAATTTCGTTTAATCTTTTATCTGTTAAAAATAATGAAATTGGAAATATTACTGCAACTGATAAACAAATCATTTATCTAATGTTTATTTAACAATTGAATTATTAAAATGATTGAGTAATATTGTTAATTCTTTTTTCGCTTTACGAAATATAGTCCTTTCTTAAATTCCGTTTATAAGATATATGAAGATGAAACAAAAATCTTAAATTGACAAATTTTATGCTTTCCAAATATTTTTTTAATTTGCAAAGGATAAAATCTATAATTTGCAATGATAATCAACAATGATCATTATCATTCTGACATTATTTGATAATTTTGGATTACTTATTGATAACTTTATAACATTCTTTTTTTGCAGCGTTGGGAAATGTGCCGTCAAAAAATACGTTTGCATTAGTGGAATGATTTATTTATGGTACATCGTGGTATCAAAACTATGCACGATATACCACTGACGAAAATACGTCAAAAACACTCTCGAGCACAATTTAATGTTGCAATAAAACTTTTCAAACAACGTATGGATCATCATTATCCAGAAACTAAGAAATCCTGTCCAGAATTTGGTGCTTAGTATCAAATTATATCCTAAATAATAATAAAAAAATATAAATCTGAAGAGTGACTTATGTGATAAATTATCTCTGATATTATCATATTTCGGGTTTCAAACGACATTCCTAAAATTACGAAATGTTCATCAAATTCTATAGAAGTAATCATAAATAATTTTGCGGATATATTTGATAATTTTTCTAAATTACAATAACTAAAGTACTAATTCATATAATAATTCCTATAGAATTTATTATATCATTGTTTATGGTGATATGATCAGAAAGTTTATATTAGAAGATTCTTGTATTAACCTAATTATTATAAGAATTAATTAAAAATTATAAATTAACCTAATTATTAGATGAATTAATAAAAAATTATAAATTAATCTAATTATCACATGAATTAATAAAAAATTATAAATTAACCTAATTATTAGATGAATTAATAAAAAATTATAAATTATTTGTTTGTTTATCTATAATGGATCTATGTCAAGTAATGAATGTTCATTTTTTTTTTTTTATCATCAAAATATCAAATTTCTAAATTCTTTTCATAAAATCAATTTTCCATTTTTTTCTTGACGAAAATTATTTTGAAATATCCAAATTTAAATTCAAAAAATTCAACAACAAATCACAATAATCGATACTTACATTTCTTAGTAATACGAAATAAATTTCAATTTCTAAATTTTTTTTTTGAATTCGGAAAAAAAAAGAAATATAAATTGCACTCTATAAATACATTA